>PVJI01010030.1:0-62585 GCA_004026765.1 Micronycteris hirsuta
TGTTCTCTTTGAAAATGCTCGTATCATACTGAGCTGCTCTATAGGAATACGAGGATTCTCATATTTCTAAGAGGTATTTCCACTGAAAGGAGAGGACAGATTGGAATTTTAGGAATAACATGGAGGAGAGCCGGACTAACCCAGAGGGCAATAAGGCAAGAGCCCGTGGACTTCTGGGCTGCTTCACACCTGGTCACTCTCTGGCCCCTCAGCTCCCAGCTGCTTTCGTGTTCTAACCCCAGGTAGCGGGGTCTTCCTAGTGCCTAGTGATGGGTCAGCCAGACGGCATCTCTCAGGTGGGTGTTTAAAGTAAATCTACTGGAATGAGAATCAAAGACCCTTTTTTATCGATCCCTAGAAATTAGCAGATTGGTCAGTGATGTATGTAGTGTGAGAAGAAAAAGACGAGAGAAGAATCGAGAAACCTGCCTTCTTATCCCAGCTTTCTCACTCTGAACAACCCTGGACCAGTAATTAATGTTTCTGATATTCAATTTCTTCTACAAATTTAAGGGTGTCTCAGATAAAAATAATTTTTTTCTAAACCTTTAAGGGTATTAGGATATCACCATAATAAATACTATGGCTAATAAACGAAGGAATAACCTACATACGTCCCTGCTCTTCAGACAAGGACGAAGTGCAGCTGTCTCCCGGGGACACTGATGTCCTAACACATCCAAGGGAAGGAAGACTCAGGACTGAAGGAACCATGCCTCTGCTTCCTTGACTCCGGAATCCTGGTGCCTTAGGCCAATTTCTTGCTTATTAACTTTTTACACCCCATTGTTGCAAAAGTATTTGAGGTGACTTAAAAAATGAATAACAAGTAGAATAAACTAAACAGATGAGGTAACTGGAGTAAAGGGAGAATAAGTGTCACCTAACACTAGCTCAGCAGATATGAACTGGTGGAAAACTTGGTTTTGACTCTCCTGATAAGTGAGGCAAAGAGGAAAAAGCGATTGATTATAAAATAAATTCACTGTGTTGGTGGTGGTTGGAGTGTAGGTGAGAATAGGGTGATTAGCTCAGAATAGCCATTCCTAGAGCTGACGTGAGAGAGATATTTCCCGTGGTTTCTTATACAGGAGAAATATGTGATGAATCATAGTGGTTTTCAGCTAGGACAAGAGAAGAGGACCTCTATTAATGAATGTCAATACACAGAATCATGACCCTGGGCCATGTCAAGGTTACGACTCAGTAGCTGTGCATCTGTGCATTTGACAAGAGCTTCAGGTTCTTTGATGTAGTGAGGCCTGTGGAAACCACCCCCCACAATAAAAAAGGTGTTGAGTTTCAAGGGTTGTTTTTTTCATGCATTCTTCAACAGAGACAGATGGGAAAAATGACAACCATGATTAAATAAAAGCAATTTTATGAGGACCAGAGAATATAAGCTGGGTACACAGCGCAAAAAGATCCATGCTTGATCTTATGTTAAAATTATGTTAAAGTTTAAAACATCCAGAGGGTTCACAAATAGGTAACCCCCGTTGTGAGTCTCCCTTAGTAGTGAAGGTAGGCTGCTCCCCAAGAACCACACTGTCAGAGACAGGCAGAGGGAGTCCAGAAGCATTTGCAAAATTCTCTCTTCCTTTGGTTCAAGATTATTCCAATCCCTACGTAGTTCACAGAGGGACTGGGATTCAGGGTTGGTTTCTTGACTCATTTTCCTGTAGTTCCTTACAAATATCATGCCTAATCCTTCAGTTTCCTTAATGGTGTATTACAATAGTTTATATACCTCATAGTTACCCTGAAAAATAAATTATGTAATGTACGTAATGCTCCTAGGGGATATTACCTGACATATATTACATATTCAATACATTTTAACTATTTTTATTTTTGTAGGGATTTCATTTGTGTTTGTGTATGAGCTTCTTAAAGGCTTAATGTAGTCTTTTAGATATGGCAGTTCTAGCACTAGTAAATACTAAATTAATGTCTATATTTACTTTAAATATAAATTTGATATTTTTATCCCCATGAAACTAACATATTATTTTAGGTTGTACTTTACAAGTTTTAATTTTATGATTGCATGGGCTTTTTTTGTATCTACTAAGAAAAATAGCTTGTTAATATCTGTAAGTAAAGATTACAAGAAAAACTTTAGTTAATATTTTTGAATATAGGAATTTTTACTCTAAAAAACATTTGAAGCCTCATTTTTGAACTGTCAGTGTATCCCCCCGTGGCCATTCCTCTGAGGCTGAAGGTGGGAGGATGGCCAGAAATCCCCACCTCTGGACTTCCCTTTTCCGTCCCTCTTCCTCCCTCCCGACCCTTGGTCACTTTGCTCTTGGTTTACCTCACCTTTCTTGTGTTTGTTTGCTAACAACTTCATTGAGAGACAATGTGTAAACCATAAAGCTTAAAGCGCAGTGTTCTATGGTTTTTAGCCTACACACGGACTCATACACACGGACTCGTGCACCCGTCCTCACAACCGACGTTAAGGCACAGTCGTCACTCCCACGACCCCCGCAAATTCCTCAGTCGTGCCTCCTTGTGACCCCTTTCCCTCAGCCCCCAGCAACCGCTCGTTCGCTTTCGTCTCCGTAGCTTTGTTTCTTCTGGACACTGAATATATAGGTGATCATATAACATTGATTGGCTTCCCTTGGCTTCACAAATCCCACCCTCTTCTACCTCTAACTGAGCCTCCGGCGCTAGATTGCTCCCGAGCTAGTCAGGGCGAGCGCCGGGGAGAGCGTCTAGTTCCCTGTTACGGCGCGCCGTGGAGGCGACCACTGGCTGGGCGAGATCCTTCCGCGGCCACTTCAGTCAGCGTTCCTGAGAGGCCTTGTCTATCATCCTCGCCTCAGGCAGCGACTGGGCCCGAGGACGACAATAAAAGCATGAAGGGGAATAAATCCTTTGAAAACTGGAAGTTTTTTAAATTAACAAACATTTTTAGAGCATTTTTAGTCTCACAGCAAAACTGGGTAGAAAGCACAGAAGGCTCTCATGGACCCACTGTCCCCACAAATATATAACCTCCCCATTATCAACACCCCCACCAAAGTGGTTCATTTGTTACAATCGATGAACCTAAATTGACACGTTATCACTCAAAATCTATAGTTCACATTAAGGTTCACTTGTGGTCTTGTACATTCTATGGATTTTGACAAATACATAGTGACATCTATCTACCACTATAGTACTATACAGAATATTTTCACTGCTCTAAAAATCCTCTGTGCTCTGCTTGTTTATTGCTCCCTTTCTCCCACACTACTACAACCACTGATTTTTTATATTGTCTCCACAGTTTGACCTTTTCCCGAATGTCATGTAGTTGGAATTATACAGTATGTGGCCATTTTAAATAGGCTTCTTTCACTGAATAATACAGGGTGGGTCAAAAGTAGGTTTACAGTTATAAGTATGCAAAACACAGTTTATCTTTGTATTATTATTTATTAATTATTGTATTATTTTCCATAAAACAACTATTATCCTACTTTTGCTCCATGTCTAAGATTCCTCCATGTCTTCTCATGGCTTGATAGCTCATTTCTTTTACTTGCTGAATAATACTCTATAGTCTGGATGTACCATAGATTCTTTACTCATCAACCTACTGAAGGAGATATTGGTTGCTTCCAAGTTTTGAAAACTATAAATAAAGCTCCTATAAATCTCCATGTGCACTGTCTTATGTGGACATAAGTTTTCAACTCCTTTGGATAAATACCAAGGAGCAGGATTGCTGAATCCTATGGAAGAGCATGTTCAGTATTGTAAGTGCGTGCCACACTCTTCCAAAGTAGCTGTGCCACTTTGCATTTCCACTAATGAATGAGAGTTCCTGTTGTTCCACATTCTCACCTGCATGTAGCGATATCAGTGTTTTCAGTTTTTGTCATTCTAATAGGTATGTGGTTGTATCTCATTGTTGTCTTAATTTGCATGCCCTGATGACATAAAATGTGAATTATCTTTCCATATGCTTATTGGCTATCTGTATGTCTTATGTGATGGACTGTCTGTCCATATCTTTTGCCCACTTTTAATTGGGTTGTATGTTATTTTATTGTTTAGTTTTAAGAGTTCTTTGTGTATTTTAGTAACAGTCTTTTATAAGATGTTTCCTTTGCAAATATTTTCTCCTAGTCTGTGGCTTGCCTTCTCATTACCTTGACATTGTCTTTTGCCAGGCAGGAATTTTTAATTTCAATGAAATCTAGCCTTTTAATTACTTCTTTCATGAATATTTCATCTAAAAAGGCATCACCATACCCAAGGTCAACCAAATTTTTCTTCTATTTTGTTTTCTATGAGTTTTATAGCTTTTATTGTTTTACATTTGGGTATCTAATACATTTTGAATTAATATTTGTAAAGGGTGTTATGTGTCTAGATTAATATTTTTGCATGTGAATACTCAGCTGTTTTAGTACCATTTGTTGAAGAGACTACCTTTGCTTTGTTATATCATTTACTAGCTTTAGGAGTTTTTCTGTTGATTCTTTTAAAATTTCTACATAGATGATCCTATCTTCTGTGGACAGAGATAGTTTTCTTTCTTTCTTTCCACTCTGTATACCTTTAATTTCCTTTTCTTGTCTTATTGCATTAGCTAGTACTCCCAGTACAATGTTTTAAAAAATGGTGAGAGATGATATCCTTGCCTTATGACTTATCTTAGCAGGAAAGCTTAGAGTTTCTTACCATTAAGTATAACATTAACTGTATGTAGATGGTAGATATTTTTGATCAAGTTGAGAAAAATTTCCTTTATTCCCCATATTTTATGAGTTTTTATTATAATGGGTATTGCATATTGTCAAATGCATTTTCTGAATTTATTGATCATCATGAAATTGTTCTTCCTTAGTCTGTTTATGTGATGAATTACATTAGTCGACTTTCAAATGTTGAGCCAACTTTGCATACTTGAGATAAACCCCACTTAATCATGATGTGGAATTCTCTTTATATATTGTTAGATTTAATTTGTTACTATTTCTTTGAGGAGTTTTTGTTGTTGTTGTTGTTGTTGTTTTACCTATGTTCATGTGACATATTGGTCTATAGTGTTTTTCTTGTAATGTCTTTGTTTGGTCTTGGTATTACAATACTGATGACCTCATAGAATGGGTTAGGAAATATCATCTTTGCCTCTATCTCCTAGAAGAGATTGCAGAGAATTGGTATGTTTTTTTTTTCTTAAATTTTTGGTGAAATTCACCAGTGAACCTATCTGGGCCTGGTACTTTCTGTTTTGTTTTTTTTTTAAAGGTCATTAATTATTGACTCAATTTTTAATAAACATAGGACTATTCAGATTGTCAATTTATTCTTTTTTGCATTTTGGCAAATTGTGTAATTCAAAGAATTGGTCCATTTCATGAAAGTTTTCAAATTTGGGGCTTAAGCTTCTTCATACTATTTATTTATTTATTATCTTTTTATTGTCCTAGTGATCTGTAGTCATGTCCCCCCTTTCATTTCTGATATTAGTAATGTATGTCTTCTCTTTTTTTCTTAGTTAGCCTGTCTAGAGACTTATACATTTTGTTGACTTTTTTTCTAAAGAATCAGCTTCTGGCTTTTGCTGATTCTCTTCGTTGATTTCCTATTTTTAATTTCATTGATTTCTGCTTTTTTTTATTATTTCTTTTAATATGCTTCCATTGAATTTAATTTGATTGTCTTTTACTTTTTTAGAAGTAGAAGTTTAGAAGATTGATTTAGCTCTTTCTTCTTTTCTAAAATATATATTCAAAGCTAGAAATTTTCCTCTAAATACTGCTTTTACTGTATCCCACAAATTTTGGTAAGTTGCATTTTTCATTTAAGACTTTATTAGAGTTAATGTTAAAATGAGTTAAGACTTTGGGGATTGTTAAGATGTAACGAATAGATTATGCATATGAGAAAGACATGAATTTTGGGAGGCTGGGGATAGAAACTTATGAACTGATTATTGCATCCATTCAAAATTTATGTTGAAATCCTAACCACCTGTGTGATGATATTGGGAGATGGGGCCTTTGGGAAATGGTGAGGTCATGAGGGTGAAACCTTAATGAATAGGATTAGCGTCCTTGTAAAAGAGACGCAAGTGGGCTCCCTTGCCTTTCCCCACTATGTGTGAGCAACCAAGAGGACAGTCATCTATGGCCCAGGAAGCAGGCTCTCAACAGAAATCTCATTTGCTGGGCCCTTGATCTTGGTCTTTTCAGCCTTCAGAATTGTGAGAAATGAATATTTCTTTTTTAAGCCACCCAGTTTATGGTATTTTTGTTAGAGCAGCCCACATTGACTAAGGAGGCAGTGGGTCACCCTGTGAACCCTCACGGCCCTAGAGGATCTAAGAGGTGTTGTTGACTTTTCAGATTGTTCAGCTTTTAACTTGTGGTTAGGACAGAGTGGCAGTTTCTAAGCTCCTAACATGCTAGTCTAAAAACCAGGAGTTTCTGCTGAAAGTATTTTTGTAAACACATATTTGATAAGGTCTACGAAGCAAGATTTAAGATTGTGTTAATAAACTAGTACCAGATTATTAGTATCCAGAATACTAAAATTTATTCAAACGCATGTATATAGTACCTACTAAGTTTTGTACTGAGGGCTCTGCAACTGTACAAGTTGCAACAAAAACCAAATATAATGACCAACTTCAAGGACTTAGATGGAGGCATGACAGAAGGAAATATTTAACCACTGTTTTAAAAAGAAAAAAGAGTTCCAAACCTAATCTGAGAAAGAACATATTTTGAATGATGTAATTCATGTCATTTTGGAAGGATGTATTAGTCCTGATTAACTTTTAAATAAATTTCCTATAAGTTATAGTGGATAAAAATTGGTTCTGGGGATTCAAATAACCTTCCATCCCACTAACTATTAGACAACAGTCTGGTGATCTTTAACCAAACGTTTTTTTTCTTTTAATTGTAAGATTTCCTACCAAAAAAAGAATCTTTAAATTTGCCAGTATCTCTCATAGGCCTTTTTATGCGGCAAAGTTAAAATAAAACTTTGACACATGCTCACAACTAAATTGAAAAGCTTTCTTTAACACTGCAGTAGGAAATTACTAAGAGCTGTAAAAGAAGTTAGCACAAGGATGTGGACAGCACTTCAATTTCAGACGGGTGGGCGGGGGTGGGGCAGGATTCCTCCCTAAGTGACATCTAAATACTACAGAATAAGGAGAACAAAGTGCAGTGGAGAGATGGGAGGAGCATGGTGCACAGCAGGTCTGTGGCTGTCTGGCCCACATCCTGGGAGCCTGTCCATTTCCTCGTTCTCCAGGGCACTCCCCTCACCTCCACCTGTGAGACGGACACCCTGCCCCCATCCTCCCTGGGAGATGCCATTCTTCTGCCTTTTAAGAAATGCTGCTAAAAAGCTAAAGAGAAATGACACCCCTAAGAGCAGCCCTCAACCAATGACAGAGTGAAGCAGTTGATATGTAAGTGCCTGGTTTCTTCTCTCCTCAGGTGGGATAATTCTGAGTGTGTTTTATGGTGTTTCCTAGAGACTTCCCAGGAATCCAGCTCCAGGCACCCTGTGAGCACTGGGCTCCTGTTCCTGTGCCATTTCCCTCTCTCTGCCGTGTTTTGTGTGCTGCCCAAATGAAGTGCTTGCTCTCGGCCCTTGTCACAGAGTCTGCTCTGGGGAGTCCAGAGAGAGCAGTCCCTTTAGGAGAACTGCAAGGAGCTGACCAACAGAGAGAATGTGTAACACACAAAGAGATAACAGCAAGGTTGGGCCAGGGTAGTAGGGGTCCTGGTTTGGCAGGTTTAGCATTTAAAAATACAGGACACGAGGTATTTATTGTTTAATTTCAGATAGCAATTGATTTTTAGTATAAGTATGTCCCAAGTTAAAGTAAAATTATTCGTTCTTTACCTGAGGTTTAAACCTGACTGGGTGTCCTGTATTTTATCAGGCATTGCCATGAGATGGAGAAAAGCTTTTGAGCTTTATCTGTAGGACACTTGGGCTCCAGTGTGGAGCATGGATTTGAGCAAGGCCAGTGAGACCAGAGAGGAGGCACAGGCACAGCCCAGAGGTGAGGCCTGGAGTGGGCTGTCAGGGAGACGGGGGAAGGGCATTTGGAAAGCTGTCTGCCATTCTCAGACTGGGGCCAGGGCAGCAGAACTAGGTCATCGGGGAAAAGACTATTCAAGATATCCTGAAAATGCCCCCGACCAATAGAGAAAGACACCAGGTTAGCAGCACAGAGTGTCCCTTTCCCCTCCCCCAGGCGCTTGCACTTGTGAGGCGAAGCCGCTCTGCTCAGGCTCAGACACCTGGCCCCGGAATCAGGCAGCCCAGGCGCCTTGGGCCTAACTTTCCTCAGCTACATTAGGAGGTGCTCAGCACAGCCCTGTCCTCAGAAGACCCTTCAGCAGAGCCTCTGGGAATCATCAGTTGTGAGTGGCAAGGGGCGCTAAGAACAAGCAAATTCTCTTTTTGGGGGCTTCAAAGAGAAGAGAGCTCATTTTCCCTTTGTTGTTGTTTTCCCTGAGATGGACCTTGCCTTATGTGGCAACCCCAGCCACGAGGCTGAGTGCAAAGCCACGAAAAATCCATTCTCACTCGGGAGATGAATAGGAAGCGCGCTCAGAATCACACAGCCGTCTCTGTGTGAAGAGCTCTTCAGTTCCATTGCCGCCTTCACGAAGGAAATTCCATTCTGGTGGGAATCCACTTCAAAAACAACATACTGAAAAAAGAAAGAAGAAAAATAAAATCCATTATAACAATGATAGACTCTTTCTTCAGCTTTGTTCCATTTCTTCTATTTGTAAAATGCACACCAAAGACCACTGGGGGACATCATATGAATTGCTTCACTCCAAAGTTAAAGTGAAAAGAAAAAAAAAACCTGTACCAAAATGAAAACAGGGTTTTTTTCATTTTCTAATGCTTGAATTTGACTGTAACTTTTATTTCTGAAATTCTAAAGGGCTATTTTCTCAAACTAAGCTATAAGTACTTGCATCAGACATTAGAAAGGTGTGTACATGAGTGGTTTTTTAGAAATCCCGTTTGTGCCCACATTTGCACATACACACAGACACTGTAGTAAAAGTACCTTGTGTGAGCCAAGCCCTGGGCACACGTTCAGCCACCCTACAGTAGTTAAGTTGGCACCCCAGAGTCTCTGTGCCAAAAATCATTTCCGTTATTTACATACTGTACATATTTAATTCTCATAATAACCTCGTACGGTAGATATTCCCCTCCCCACTTTAGAGCTGTAGAAACTGAGGCTCAGGAAGGGTAAATAACTTTCTGAAGGTCACAGAGTCAATAAGTGAAAGTTACAGGCAGAACTGTGTTCCTTCAAAATGTATATGGTAGTCTTAACCTTCAGTACCTCAAAAGATAACTGTATTTGGAGATAAGATTTTTGAAGAGGTAATTAAGTTAACATGAGGTCATTTGTGCAGATGCTAATCCAACGTGACTGGTGTCCTTGCAAGGAGAGAGACACACCAGGATTTGTATCCACGGGGGAGGGCACAGTGCAAATGTGACCCTTTGCAAGCCCAGGCAAGAGGCCTCAGAAGAAACCCACCCTGCCAACTTCTTGATCTTGGACTTCTAGCCTCCGGAATCTTGAGAAAACAAATTCCCATGACGTAAGCCACCCAGTCTCTGTACTTCATTATGGTAGCCCTAGCAAACTAATGATAGTGACCAACCCAGAATTTTCACCTGGTCTGCAGATCTCCTGAAATTATCTTTTTTCATCAGGGCATCAGGCCTAAGAAGAAAAGGGGTTAAGAGAAAGTTTATTTTACTTAATTTCCAATATCCCACAGCAAACTGGGGTTTAGTGCAAGCTGACCACATTATCCAGGATGTGCCAGCGTAGTGGTCATGCTGGTGACGTGGTGATGGTGGGCATTCTAGGGAGAAAGGGCAGAAGGTTCTAAGTGGTAACAACTCAAACCCAAAAGATCAGGCAGTAATCAGAATTCTAGGCAGATTCTAGGAAATCAGTTTATTTAATCAGGCCCCAGACCACGACTAGAGTCTGAGACAGAGAACCCAGTCCCTGCTGTGTAACCTAGCACAGAGGCCTGGGAACAGTGTAGTGTGGGGGCCCATGTACCCTCTCTCCCACCTGATTTCCAAATACTGCGCTGGCGCCTTGACTAACAGGACAGGCCCTTCACTGGTCCACCAGAGATTCGCTGGGGTAGGGCAGGGAGGGCAGGGCAGAAATGGGCCCAGGCCCAGGGACCCAGACAAGCTCCCCAGAATGCGGAAGGGGGCCACAATGAACAGTTCCTTCTCAAAAATTTTAATACTCCCCAAAGAGAGCAGGGTGCACAGTTACCCATGGAATCCTGTTTGCTTAGATGACACTTTGAACGAATAGGGGGTAGCTTCAAATAGAAACAACTACTTCTCTCTGGTTTCCAAGGACAGAGACTCTGAGTTTCTCTACCCCCTCCCACCACCCTCACTAGTGAGGTTTCTCAGCCCTGCATCCTAAGTTCATAAATCCCTCTCTTGCCATTTGTTCAATTAGTTACCAAACATCCAAAAAGCATTCTCATATTTTTATAATTTGACATCTGTGATATTAAAGCTATCCACACCTCAGGGCTTAAAGCAGAGGACCTTTCTGCCTAGGTTTAAGGACTGTATGGGCCATACAGTTCTCTAGAGAACTGAAGTGCAGAAAAAAACATGGAGACAGAAATGGTGTTGACTTTGACCAAACCCTTAGGTCAGGCACTTTTAGCATGGAAGATCCAAGCTTTCAATACACAGAGGCCCAAGGCTTGCTAAATACTGAACTTAAAAGTACCTCCAATTCCACTCCACCTCACACCGTCCTCACTAGCAGAATAAAAACCCCTAATGTCCCTGTTCAGTCCTGTGGTGGTCAGAATCAATTAGAGTTGGCTCCACAGTTCCATCAGTGATGGCTTCAGTGTCTTCAGCAATCCTCTTTTTGCCAGAAGAATCTAACCCTAGAATGGGGGACTCTCTGGAAATGACTCCAAAGTGTATCGAACCAAAAAGAGGATTTGTCTGCCTGCTGCCATAAAGCCAAGCTTGTGAGCCAGTTGCTGGAGAGAAAAAGTAAGAGGCTTTTTATTCAGATGCTATATGATCTGGGAGAATGGCAGACTCTTGTCTCAAAGACCATCTCCTCCACAAAATCCAGACAAAGTGCAACTGTCCTCAGCAAGACCAAAACAAAAGGCAGTGTCCAGAATTCCTGTTCCCATTTGAAACACAGTACTTTGGAGACTGTAGGTCAGCAGTCCCCAACCTTTTTGGTACCAGGGACCAGTTTCATGGAAGATGAGGGCAGGGGGAAGCCAGAGTTCAGCCAAGCTTTGCTGGCTCTTTCACTCGCTGCTCACCTCCTGCTGTGGAGAGGGTAGGGCCAGGGCAGAGACAGGAGGTAGAGCTCAGGGGAGCTTCACTCATGGCCTGGTTCCTAATAATTAGGACACAGACTGTACCGGTCCTAGGCCTGGGGGTTGGGGACCCCTGCCACAGGTGGCTGCTAAGCAGTCGTCCTTGCAGCTTAGCTTGTTCCTAAGTGCAGTCTGCTTCAGGCACCGTCCTAGAATCTGGGGCCATTTCAACTAATGGCCCTTGCAACCATTGGCCATGCACACTAGGGCCACCAGGTCGCACAAATGCATTGACTGGTGCATTCACCAGGTGAGTGAGAGAACATTTTTTTGCACCTTTGGGTCTATGTCAGCTTGGGTGTGGGACAGGCCTGATGCTTTCTCATGTTTCAGGTGGGTCCATCTCCCAACCAATCGCTTTTGCCCCAGGCTAGACTGACAGGCCTCTTTGCTCCAACACTGCCCCTGCTGCCATTTTAACTCCTATTGTGCATGTACCTGCTTTACCCTAGGCCCATCTCTAATCTGGAACTCGAAAAGGATAGGAGAGCATTTTTCTCTATCCAATTACTATGCTAGTTGTACATACTCAGTGTAAGAAACTCCTCCACCATCTCGGCTAGGGGCATCTCCCCTGGTGCTCCGTCAGCTCTTCACTGGGGTGAGGCATTGACAAGGCATGACTTGGTTACCTGGGCAACACGGCCTCACAGTCCTGCAGATATGCAGCCTGGGGCTGCACTGTAAAACACGATGTCCTTGTTATGGCCCCAGGCAGTTTGCAAGGCACTGACCAGCTGCAGGCCCTGAGTACTGGAACCTCTGACCTTCATCCCTCAGGAGCGTGGCTCGGTGCACAAGTGGCTGCTGGGTCCCACTCCCATGGCGTAGCTCTATCTGCCCTGGTGGCCACACCTGTTCCCCAACCTCAGTCCAGTCCCTGTGGTTTAGAAAGGCAGTATATCGGTATCAAAAATACTAAGATATTGAAACTACTCTCAAAGATCCTGGTGGGTCTGAGCTGGAAAGTGAACAGTAAAACATCCATAGTCTCGAGTTAATAAGTTGAAATTGACCAGAGTAGCCTTCTCTCATAGTTACTATAGAATTATATTAAACGTAGAACCATTTCTATTAATACATGCATCCTCCACCCCCATACAAACACATGCATTCCTTAGAGGCGGGGTCTCTAGGTGGGTAACTGCCTTGGTCCATTGCTCGCCTTGTAGTTATGGATGCTTTCTCTCTTCCAGGAAATTGCCTGGACTGTTATCATGAGTCAAGTCATATTGTCAGAGTCAAGTGGGATTCAGAGTCTCTAGATAGAGCCTCAACTTTCAAGTGTGGGGAGAGCAGAGCAAAGGCAAGGACTCCTGCATTGAAAGCAAGGCCATTCAGCCCATTGAAGCCTGGGGTTCTGCTCTCCTTAGTGAAGGGCCTCTTTCTATGACTGTTTCTAGAACTATTGCTCCTGCACTCTTGTTGTTATTGGATATATGCAAATTAGTTTGGCCTAATGTAATGCTGGAAATCTGAGGTGGCCTTCACCTACAGCAAGCAGCCTGTGTACACTGGTATCGATAACGTTCTATGGCCAGAACTGGCACCTATAATCATCATTCATGTAATCACGTACTCTACATACTCAATGTTCTTTTCCTCAACCACTTTTCTGTTTTTCACATGCTTGTGGTTTCCATCTCCTGCTAATATGTCATGCAGAGCCAGAGAATCCGTGAATATTAGTTACAATGAATAGTCAGATGTCATCTGAGCCAAAGTCCCACCTGATAAGGAAAACTCTACTGTTATGCAGCAACCGCCCCTTCTTCAGTACTTTTTTTTTAAATCCTTGCCTAAGGACACATTTATTGATTTTAGAGAGAGAGGAAAAGAGAGACAGAGATAGAGAAACATTGATGTCAGAGAGAAACATCAATTGGTTGGCTCCCGTACACTCCCTGACCAGGAACCAAACCCATGACCTTTTGGCACATGTGATGGCACTCCAACAGACCCATAGTGCTTCTTCAATATTGATAGTGTCAAAAAGTTAGCCGCTTTGTGAGAAAACCTACTCTCATTGTTACACAGCTATAAGCAAGAATGTTTCTCTGTCTTTTGTTTTCCAAATTGAGTTAAAATTTATCCGATAACATCCAGGCTCTCTTCTCAGCTCCACCATCCTACTTAGGATCCAGGAAGTGAGTCTGCTGGTATGCCTGGTCCAACGGCAGTGGTTCTCCAAGTGTGCCTGTCGGGGCCTCCAACCGCATTCTGTGGGCCCGTCCCTCCCTGACTGCCAGCAAAGCAGTTCCACTGTCATGTGCTCTTCTCATTGGGATCCTGTGTGAGATTTCATTTTCGGAATGGGCTCTTGTGTCCCATTCAAAGGCTCTCTTGCCTGGTCCCATGAGGCGCACAGAGAGAGTATCTTGATCTGTGCAGTCATTGTCTGGGCCCAGGGCAGGGCACCCCAAAATATTCAACAACGGCATATTGATGACTTTGAATCAAAGTTACTTCACAAGCAAGCAGTACAAGAACGGTACACTGACCCCCACTTCTCTCCTTGAATGAAGGAAATAAATGTCCCATGGGAAAGTACCCTCCTTGCACCAAGACGTAAAGAGACATCCTTATTACCACAGATAAAGAATTCAGGGAAAAAACACTTTCATAAACAAACCTTGCTGCTCCTTTACTAGTTCACTATCCAAGCCCAGACTTGTTTAGATTCTTCAGTAATGAGCACCAAAACCTACATGTCTTTTTGCTGTCATTTCTTCACCAACTTGTTGTTTCTTTGTCTAAAAAGTACAAAAACCTGTCTGGCTCATCATTTCTGGAAGCATCATTCATAATTTTCTTGTGTGCATGGATAAAAATTGGTATTGCTCCTGTTAATTTGATTTTATGTCAATTTTATTGTTAGTCAAGCATAAGAACTTAAGAAGGGGTGGGAGGTGATTCTCTCCCTCCCAGATACTATAAACACACGCAATTTTTACCCACTCTTCAAGAAAAGCCTGACATGACAAGCTTAACTGGGCCCATTTTCACAAGGTAATTGGTATAAGTAAAATCAAGAGAAAAAGAACAAAAGCATATGATGCTTTATAGCTTGCTCTCTGTCAGGTGATTTGCATGCATGTAACCCTGTAAATCTGTCAGAGAGTAAAGGAAGTTGGGCTCCCATCACTCCAAATAAGAGCAGGAAAGTTGAAGATGATGTACCCGCTGTCAACTATCCATCAGCGGTATAAAAATAGAGATATTCCTTACGTCAAAGGGGAGAAAGAGTGGCCAGGTTGTGTCATGAATCTTGATCATAGGTGACCTTCGGGTCTCTTCTTCCTAAGATGTGCTTTTTGTCCACATCTTTGAAATAGCTGAGGAAGCAAGACCTCATCTGTCAAGGCTGAGAAACCAATGCAGATAACATCTTACTATTACCTCATCTTTTCTTGAGTAGACAATGAAGCAACTTAATTCAAAAACTTGACTGATGACTATCTCTTGGCACTTTGAACCTTTTATTCACTGCTTTCTAAAAAGAGTTGATTAGCTTATTTGAGGTACTGCAAAGAAAAGGGAGCCTTCCTAATTTTTAGGCAAATATTCTCCTAAAATAGTTTAGAAAAAGGGGTGGGGGAGGAGAAGGAACACAAAGCAAAGAATGAAGCCCCTGCCTTTCCCAAAGCTGAAGCCAAAGCAAGGGCTTTGAAGGCAAAGAAAGCAGTATTAAAAGGTGTCCACAGCCACAGAAAGAAGATCTGCATGTCACCCACCTTCTGAGGGCCAATGACACCATGGCTCCAAAGGCAGCCTAAATATCCTCGGAAGAGCACCCCCAGTTGAAACAAGCTTGATTACTCTGCCATCATCAAGTTCCCCCTGACTACTGAGTCAGCTTTGAAGAAGATAGAAGACAATAATACACTTGTGTTCATTGTAGATATCAAGGTCAACAAGCACCAGATCAAACAGGCTGTGAGGAAACTCTAGGACATTGATGTGGCCAAGGTCAACACCCTGATCAGGTTTGATGGAGAGAAGAAGGCATATGTCTGACTGGTTGCTGACCATGATCCTTTGGATGTTGCCACAAAATTGGAGTCATCAAAACTGAGCCCAACTGGCTAATTCCAAATATAAAAAGAAGGAAGAGGAGGAGGAGGAGAAGACAGAGAAGGGAAAAGATGGGGAGGAAAAAGGGAGAGAAAATTTCCAGCAAAGATTCTGATGGACTAACCTGCATCAGTTGCCTCTTAGGAGTGAGTGGTCTGTTTGACTGCAGCTCTGCCTAGATAATGAGCAAATTCCAGCATTAATCATGCCTACCCCATGAGTAGGATATCATTGCCTACCGCACCCTGGGGCTGTCGTATCCTGGGGAAGGTTTCTCTAGGTCTGTGGCCTTGCACTCAGATTGCTGAGAAGGGTCTTGTGAGAAAGTGAACCAGGGCCTGATCCCCAAGTTTTTTCTTGATAATCTGATCTAATGTCAATTTTATTATTGGTCTAACTTAAGAAGGATAGAAAGGGGAATTCTCCTTCTCTCCAATACTATGAACACATGCAATGAATACCAGCTGTCCAGGAAAGCCTGACTTGACAAGCTTAACCTGGCACACTCCCATGAGGTAATTACTATGAGTAAAAACAAGAGAAAAAGAGCAAAGGCATAATATGCTTCAACCAGCCTCCAAAGCTAGATTGCACTTCTTCTTCTTGAATTCTTAACTGAACTCAACCATGTGGCTCAGAATGCAATATGGCACCTTCTAGTTTACAGGAAGTTCCAGAACTGCAAGAACTACATTTATCAGGCTGGCCATCCTAGGTCAGACGTCTCTGGATTTTTCCTGGCATAGTGAAAACAGATGCTGCTCCCCTGGGCCCAGGTTCAGACTTGTCAACATGACTGTCAGCCTGCTGGGCCGAGGTGCTCAAGAAATACAGATGTTATGGACTGAATGACTGTGTCCCCACAAAATTCATCTGTTGAAGCCCTATTTCCTAATGAGATTGTATTTGGAGATCAGATCTTTATGGAAGTAATTAAGGTTAAATGAGGTCATAAGGGCAGGGCCCTGATCCAATAGGATTAGAGTCCTCGTGAGAAGAGACATCAGAGCTCTCTTTCTCACTGTGCCCTAACATGGTGACCTGAGACGGCTCAGGTGCCATTTCTTACAAGTCCAAGATGCAAGGCAGAAAGACAGCTGTTACTAGAAACCAAACTTTGCAAGACCTTGATCTTGGATTTCCAGACTCCAGAACTGTGAGAAAATAATTTTCTGTTAAAACAATTCAGTCTGTTGTATTTTGTTATGGCCGCCCGAGCAAACTAAGACCAAAGAATAAAACAAATGCCTATCTCACAGTTCCACCCCCCCCCCAAAAAAAACCAAAAAACATAAAAATAACACTGGCTTCCGTGTGTACATCACTGAGCACTTTGCAAAGGTTGTGACACCCATTATTAAATTAGAGTCTAACTGCAGCCCTAAGTGGTATATTATGACACACATTTTACAGAAAGGGAAAGAGGACGGTGGACGGGAGGTGATCTATGCAGTATCACACTGGGGGTCAAAGTCTAAACTTTTACCCAGAACAGGGCTCTTTGCCGCTGTCCTAACAATCAATCTTCACACCATGATGTCATCTGCAAATCGGATAAAAAGTTTCCATGTCTTTACACAAACATCAATAAAAGCACTTCAAAGAGAATTGGTTACCTTTTAACTTGAAGATGACACATGGATTTCAACTTGTAAGCCAATTAATGACTCCTTGGCAGCAGCTGCCAACCCCGTGTATTGACAAGGATTCTGAGCTCATGTTAGGAAAGATTACCCAGATTAACCAGGAATGCAGGGCACAGGCAGAGGAGGTGGACTGTGAGCACAGGAATCTGGATTGCAGACTCTACTCCAAACCCCAGGACAAAACAGAGTGCTCAGAGATGAACAAGAGAGCTTTCCAGTGGCAAGAGAAAAACATTACATACAGCGTTGGCCAAGGATACTTCTTTTTTCTTAGAATTCCTTCTTCCCGGTGGTCTCTCTCTCTGACTTACTGTTCTTTGTCAATATGGAAATTTTGGATCTCAAAACCAAGTTCTAAAAGAAATTCCTCATATGAAGCTTTATACAGAAGATAATGAATGTCTGAGGGACAAGTTCTTCCAAGTTTTACAGTACACGCAGGCGCAGATTTCAAGATGGATTGATAAGGGAAGAAATACTGATTCTCAGCACATTCCCAGCAACAGTTTCCTGGCTGGCAGAATGACTGGGTGTATAATCAGGGACTACACAACCTTGATTATAGAGGATTACACCAAGAATCATCATAATACTGCTATAATTATGTATCAACAGGCCTCAAACTCTTTTTTTAGAAAACAGCTACTACAAATTTTGCAGTTTAACAAGAAACAAAAATCACAGTAAAAATCCTTTGTGACTAAAATCATGGTGTCCTGCCCCTCCCTCTCTCCCTCCATCTTAAACCTCCTCCAAAGCTAGTCCTGCTGAAAGAACAGTAAACTGCAAGGAATATCCTGCTTTTAACTTGATTTTCCCCTTAATTATTCAGTCCTGCATAAGCTGGATGCATGCCTTCAAAACAGATACTGGCTTTAAATTATTTAAGAAGTGAAATGGTACAAATGGGACTAATTTAGCAATACTAAGAGAAGCAACTTCATATAACAGCTTTTTTTTTTTAACCAAAGCTCATAAAGTGCCACTCTTATTTACCCAAAATGATAGAAACTTTTTTATTGTTATAGAAACCAGGAATATAGAAAAAGGATCATTTTAGAATAAGAAGAGAATGTGTTGTAATTCTCTCTTGTTGATTTTTAAGAAGCTGTGATGGAAGGAAATTCTTTTTCAATTAATTTTGAAAAGTAATTTTCCTCAAGTTCTTATCTGAGAGCCTCCCTCCACGAGGGTCCGATGAGGCAGATGTGCTCTCCTCCCGGCGTTCACGTTCCTCGGAAAAGCTCTCTGGTCAGATAAATAATGTTGAACTTCTGATATGGCTCTTTGTAAAAATGAAGGTAATAACTAAGTTATCAGATTGTACACAAAATAATTGAACAAGTGTGTGCCTCTAGTCAAAGGACTTAAATTCCATGAAAACCTGAGTGAGAAAGGTCCAAACCCACTGGGTGAGAAGTTTGATGTCAATGAAAATGTGAAACTCTATCCTTATTTCATAAGGTATTTATTTTCACATTGATAATCAATTTACCCAAATATTTTTTTCTTTGAAAATAGGGCTCAAATGAGAGAAGAGAAAATTAATCTGAGTTACAAAAAATACACAAGGGCTTCAAACATATAATTTTTTAAAAAAAGTCATAGAATAGGACACAAAATACTACACTGTGTTTACATCAGAAGTAGTTAAGTATTTGATAAAAGTTATTAAACAGAAAGTAATAGTAATAACATCTTAACTTTGTTGAGTGCTTTAGTACTTCCAACTCACACATACTCCTTCGCAGTCCATGTGCCATCTGGGCTCCGTGCCACGTGGTCTGGGAGACACTGGCCTACCTTCTCCTTGGTGGAAGCTCCGCGCCTTCCTCAAGTTTTCCACAAGTACAAGATGAGAGAACAGGGAATATTACATATTCTTAAGGTCATTTCCACCTCCAGGCTCCTTCTGCCCCAGTTTCAGTGTTAACTTAGATACAAAACATCCACAAAAATCTCTGCTCTCACAAAGCGTAAGAAAATATATATAGAATTTTCTGAAGATCTTAGAGTGATAGGAGACCTGGAAGGGGTTCATATTGCAACACTCAGGTAACCTCAAATGAACATACTTACCTCTGTTCTTCACCTATCCTCAGGCCTCCCGTCACTGGGGATGTGCACTGGCCCTTCTCCCCGCGGAGGTTCCTGCCCCATGCCCCCCTTTCTCAGGAGCAAACAAACTTCTCTCCCCATCTCCAGAGTCACAAGTTCTCCCACAAGATAGTCATCAAGATACTGTATATGATTAAATATGAGATCCAAGAACATATTTTCCAAAAAAAGTCTCCCTTTAAAAAGTTTTTGGCTAACTTAAATGCTCCGACCAGCAGGGCAGTCAACTGGGGTAGACCTGTTAGTGAAGGAGTGAGAGGGACAGGAGGCGCGAAGAATGGCAGCAAGACAGGATTCTGATCAAGCTGCAAATTTTATTTGAGGATTGCGGGTATATGTACTGGTTGGCTGAGGGGCGTTGCTGGAGAAGCTCGGTGGAGTCGTGGGTCTTACTGATTGGTCCTCTTGCTCTAGGGGCTATATGCCTTTTATGGGCAACGGGGAGCTTATTGGCAACAGGGCTGTTGCACATGCGCAGTGCTATGGTTTTGCTGATGCCTTGATCCCAACACTTAAATATGTATGTAAATCGGTGATTTTCAACCTTTTTCATCTCATGACACATATAAACTAATTACTAAAATTCTGTAGCACACCAAAAAAATATATTTTTTGCAGATCTGACAAAAAAATAGGTATACTTTTGATTCATTCACACCAGATGGCTATTGTTATGTTGTCTGTGTCATTTTTTTAAATTTGACAATCTAAGGGAAAAGGAGTTAGTGCCCCTGACTACATAGTTAGGTATTGCCTGTTTTAAAAAATCTTGTGCCACACTGTTTGAAAATCACTGATATAAATGATTGATATGGAAGAAGTAGCCAAATGTCTTCTTATGATATTGTGTCTATCAATTTAATCATTAAAAGAACACAGTACATAGAACCTATACTGCTTTTGAAATATAGGGTTTTTCCCCAATTCTCACAGTTCATAAGATTCTTCACATTTCACATGGCTGTCTCTGCCATCAGTAAAGCTATTGCTGAGTCATCTAACACTAAACTCATCAAGCATTTGGTTCTCCAAAACTCAACAAGTTCATTGCTTTCTAACTAGTCTGAAGCACAGTATGTTTAATCCAGTTAGGCTGCTTGTGTAAGAGGATGCAGCCAGGGAGCCCCCAAAAGAAGGATTTGTAATGGGGTCCAGAACTCAGGGTGTCCAGGAAATATTAAAAACATGGGATGTCCTCACACCCACAAGTCTGAGCTGGGGCATGGGATACATGGAGCAGGGCCATTGAGTTGTTTTGCATAGCAACAGTGTTGCAGATAACCTCTAGAACAGTCATTTAACATATCTATAACATTTAACTGGCTTCGTAGATATGTTAAATAGCTGTGGCAATGAGTTGAGCCAGGGAGAAGGGAGTGACTTCCACCCAGGATGTAACTGGGAGGCGCCTGCATAGAGCTTGGAGATCATTGGCTCCATACCACAGGGCCATGCCTGCCCAGACTTACTTTGGTGCCCAGACTTACTTTGGTGCCCAGAAAAGCTGGAAAATACAGGAATGCTGGCAAGTGTGGCTGATTGTGGGAGGAGTCGGAAATGGGGCTGCAGTGGAAGATTGGTGCTGGGATTTAAACGCGGGAGCGACGGCCATGACAAGAATCACCACGCAGCTTTAGCAGAGAAGAACCACACAGCTTAGGAAGCCAGAAAGCAAGATGTAGCAGCGATGCAGAGCTCTCTCTTAGCAGTTCAGAAGAATGCAGGAGAGATGCTGCAGGAAGGAAAGGGTTGAAAGGACTCTTACTGGTGGGTCATGAGAGGGTGCCATGTGGTTTTGGATTAGGAACTGGAGATCCTGGTGACACAGCTGATGGTGTCGGGAACCAAGGGAGGCCTGCCAGCCGAGCATGGATTACTGGGAAGAGCCAGGGGCTAACTGAGTCATGGACTTCCATTTCTTTTCCTGAGATACAGTACCCCAGGCTGGGCAAAGAAGGGAAGGAAGGACTGTGTGTGTTTGTGGGAGTTTTAAGGGACTTGGGATTTTAATGAAGACATTAAATCATTACTCGTAAGTTGGTATAACTTTTGAATAAATAATTCCTTTCCTTTTCACCAATCTCTAACATGGAGAGGTATAATTCTCTCATGAGGGGCAAGGCGAACCTGGTACAGGGGACCCCAGGAGAAGGGGAGGTCCATTTGGTAACATTGTGGGATCCCCTTCCTGGGTGGCCAATCAGGGAAAATCGTGGGAGACCACATGCGCAGTGGCTTTAAAGTAATACAACTACTTGTACATGGGCAACAAAAGCCCCCCAAAACTCTCCAGGAAGGATCCACCCTATAAGAATTGAATCCCTCCAGCCCATGAGGTCAGTCTGTGCTTGGAGTTGGCCTGCTCCCACGTTCTCTGCTATAAATTCTGGATGTTCGGTTCAATTCTTTGTCCCAATCACCAAGAACCTGGTCACCTGTGCCCACCTGTGACACTTGTATTGAAATTTTGTCCCAAATCATAAGAACCAGCTTGTTGTTTATGTTCTCCATAATGTAACCACTAAATGTATTGCTTTTAAAGTGACCTTTAAGCCTTATTTACAATGACATTCAACTCTTGCAATTGAGAGGTCATGCTAGAGAATAATGATTACGGATGGGTTAAATTTCTTTGCCTCCTTTTTTTTCTTGGTAACCAATTCTCTTGGATGACCTTTATAAACAACTGAAATTTACATTGATTGAAGCTGTTTTAGGTGGATCTTTCCCAAGGGTTCTTTGTTGTCCTGAAACTACTGAAATAATGTCTTATATGAGACTTGTATTTAAGGTTGCTATCTTTTTTTGAGGGATAAATAAGTTTGAGGGAGATACTTGCTTATTTTTAAAACTGAAATGACACATCATTTCAAAGATTGTTTTTGCAAGGAAGTTTTTGTTCTCACTGCTGCACTGAGGTAGAGTTTTTTTCTCCAGAATCTCAGAGGAACTACCCCGCAAGAGAAGAGCACTCAGAGACAGACACACTGAGACAGACACACCGCTCTTCTCAGAACAGGGCCACCGATGGTGGGTGGGCTTTTGGAAAGGGTAGGGTCTGACCTGAGAACTGAGAGCATGGAGGGGTAGCCAAGCTGAGTTCTTTAAGCAAAGGCGGCTAGAGCTCCAAAGCTCCGGGGCTGCCAAATCCCGGATTCAGCCGACCCCTTCATATTTTAAAATGAACTTTGCTTTTGAACTCGTTCAGGGATGATAAGACCTGAGCAAGATTCATGGTTCCTGTAAAGAATCTGAGCTTGAGAAAGACACCAGTTCATGCATAACAAGAATTCTTTCTCATAGATTGGGGTGCCTGCCTCTTCAGCATGGCAGGGATAACTAGGGCCGTGAAACTGTTCTGAATTCTGCAATGGTAGATCCTTGTCATTAAACATATGCCAAAACCCACAGAGTGCACCAGGAGTGAACTCTACGGTAACCTATGGACTTGCGTGATAATGTTGTGCCAAAGTAGGCTCATCTACTGTGATAAATGCACTGCTCTGGTGGGAGATGTTGGCAACGGGGGAGGCCGTGTTTGTGTGGCAGCAAAGAGTACACAGGGATGAGACTCTGTACGTTCCTCCTCTTTTGCTGTGAGTCTAAAACTGCTCTAAAAAATCTATAAGCTGTGGGGTGTTGCCATTTTTTTAATAGGAAGCTAATTATTCTCAAGTAAAATTAAACATCATTTTCTCAGATTTTAACTAAAACATTTAATTATTGTAATTTTACAATGAAATTATGACAAAATGAGCCACTTTCACATAGACTGATGAGTACAATAAATATTGACCAAGCTTTTGTTGATCGAAGTACTTTTCTATAAATATCATTGACTATTTCTGTACTCCAATTTGAACAAATAAGAGTAATGATTAATTGGAAAACATTTTAAATTTTGCCTGTGATTAGAAAGATAATGACTCAACATACTCAATAGAAAGCCATTTAGGAGACTGTACTTTAAAGTAAAGCAGGAAACTGAATGAAAAGCAGGTAATAGATCAGGTTAGAGGGAATTGTGAGGCAATGGTCCAAATGAAAATTATTAGATATCCCTTTTGTGGTTTAAATCTGTCATTAAAAGTTAAATTAACCTTCTAATGGCTTAAATCTGCCCTAAAGATGTTGGAAAAAATAGTTCCATAGAATTGCAATTTTAATCCTTAAGGCACGACCTAAGGGGCAAGTGCTTCACTCTGTGTATCTATAGTAGCTACCTCATTACACACAAAGGTTGACACACATGTCTCCTCTAATAATAATAATTCAGTTAGAACTTTTAATGTTGTATTTAACACAAACTAAATTTAAACTGTGAGGCAAATTGCTTGCTGTCTCCAAAAATCTATATTCTTTTTTTTCCTTAGTAATCAAGTTTTAGGTAGGCATGCAGCTGAAGACTACCTTTCCCAGTCTGCTTTGCAGTCTGGTATGGTCATGTGATTATATTTAGACCAATGAAATGTGAATAAAAGCAATATTTGCCATTTCTAGGCTATGGCCTTAAACTATTGGGAATATATTTTCCCACCTCTCTTCCCACTTTTCCTGTAGGCTGGAGTGTAGACATGGCACTGACACAGTGTCACCCAAGCCAAAAAGGAGGTCACTCTAGTGATAGGAATAAGACAGTACTCTTGGTCCCTGGATAACCTCATGGAACAGAGCTGCGCCTTTAGCCTTAGACAATCTAGCCAAACTATAGCACAGCAAAGAAATGAACTATTATTTTAGCAACTAGGTTTTGTTTTTTGTCTTTGTTACAACATCTTAATATTTACCCTGAGACAAAATACATTTAAAAACAAAAGGGATTTATTGACGAATGTTACTGGAAGGTCTAGGGCAAGCTTCAGTGGGCTTTGGGATCGGTTTGGTAGGGGACTCATTCCTTGCCAGGTCTCTGTATTCCATGTATTAGCCTCATACTGAGGCTGGCTTTCCTATGGTGGGACCTTAACTGTAACGGGGGTAGGTCAGACCAGAGGCCACTGGAACATAGGGGAGACCCTGGGGAACCAGGGGGACCCCACCCAAAGCAAAAAGGCAGGAGGCAGGGCAGGAAGGGTGTCGATGGAGCAGAAGGCTCAGCATCTAAGGTGTATTGCATAATGAAGGCAGATTAAAGCAGCCTGTGCCTTCTGGAAGGAGGCCGATGCTGGTGGGAGCGGGGGACAGGGTGGCTCATACAGTACTTGTGAGCATGAGCTGCGGAGCCGAGGAGCGTCACCCTGGACCAGATGCATGTGCACCTGTGGGTGGCTGGGGAACTCTTGCCCTGACTGCAGATGGCAGCCAAAAGAGAGTCAAAGACACTGGGGAGCTGGCAAAAATGGCAGACGCTGATGCACCATAGGAAGAGCTGGATGCTTAGTCATACAGGAATTTCTGAGCCAAGCCTTTTAATTGCAGCATGGGGAAACACAGGGTCTGTAGGTCCATATGTCTGTAGGTCTGGGGGGCCGTGGGCTTTTTGGCCCTTCCCCTAGATGGCCTGATTGGCTTCAGGGAACCCTAGCTCAGGGACCACAGGCCGCATGGTTTGGAAACATCCTCAGTGCACCTGGCATGCAGAAGATGGCGCTGTGGGGGACCTGCGAGGTCAAGCACACAGACACACTGCTGAGCTGATGCCTGGAGAAAAGGCGGCTACAGAGGAGAGAAACTGATGCTGCGAGAAGGACTCAGGCAGGTATAGACGGGCCTGTTAGAGATGCTCGAAACTGAACTGTGACTGGGAATGCTGAGCTGCAGTCATCTGCGTTTCCGAAGGAGGGTACTTTTGAGTGGCGTATTCTGAAGCTGGTCTGGCTTGGCAGAGGGAGGCATGGCTATTCATTTTTGGGTGTTTTAAAGGGAACAGGACTTAACACAGAAATCTGCCATTATTATTTAAAACTGTATAGCCTTTACATAAATGACCCCTTTCCTTTTTCACCAAACTCTTGTCTTGGGAGTCATGCCTTGTGGCAGTGGACAGTCAGATCCCACAGCACACCATTGGCTGGTTCTATAACAGTACAGCTATTAACTGATCACTGAGATCAGAGCATAAGAATTTGGTACCTAATGAATAGTCAGAAAAAGTTTCTAATAAAAGAAATAGATTCTGGAGAGATACAAAATTCCTACCACAGTGGGAATATTTTTTAAAAAGAGAGAAAATAAAAGAAAGGAAGGAAATAAAAAGTGCTCCCAGGTCTTTTCCTACTACCTGACCCAAGCTTCTCTGAGAAACTGTGCCTTAAAAACTGTGAGCTTCTTATTTGTTGTTGCTTCCCCAGGACTCAGGGCATGTGCCAGGCATCTGACAGAAGCCATGAAAGATTCATTTAATCAAACTCATTGAAAATTAAAAAGAATAACTAAGACATAAGAGAAATCATGTTCAAGCAATTTTTAACTTGAATTTTAAGTTTGAAATATTATATTAAAGGTATTAGACTAAATCGAAAATCTTTGAAAGAAAATAGGAATTTTAAGAGAGTCCTAGTGAAGCTTTTGTTACACTGCACCAGGGAAACGGAGGGGTGTGTGGGGGTGTGATACTGAATGACGGCAGTAGGAGGAAGTACAGAATATTAGATTATGGGATTGTAGTTACAGAGCACCTATACGATGCCGAATGCCAGCCGCAGTGGGCAGTGTGGAATGCTAGGTGATGGGGTAACAGTTACAGCGCGTCTGGTGGATCCCTATTCCGGACCCCAGCTGACACCTGGAGACAGAATGGTGATGCTCGATGTGGGGGAGGCCAGGAAAGCCACCCACAGGATGCTTTCTTGAGGAGCTTTCCATCCGTGTTCTGCCCCTTCTCAAAAATGACTTGGAAAGCAGAAAAACTCTAGGCCATGATCATCATTCCAACCTCTGACGTCCATCTTGTCTGTATAGAAACATTGCAGAAGATTGAGTCCTTCGGGTTCCTGACTTCCCAGAAGCCATCTAATCCGGGCCTACAAAGTTGCAGTTGAGCAAGAGCATTTGGCTTAGTGGCTGTACCATGTGGTCCACTTTCAAAGCAAATGTCTTTATTATTATTTTATGGACTGAGCCAACTATAGAGTAATGGTTGTGGATAACCTGATTCCAATCTTATACTGGCTTTAAACATACTGCTTTGGAGAGAAAGACTAATATAGCAAATAGTGAGGAATAATGAACTGCGTGTAAGCTCGATAGATATTAGGTTATCGACTTCTTGACAGAGTGTCTACATCTAGTGTGTATTCTTGTTCCTCTAACAATGAACTCAAACAATCTAAAAAATGTATTTTTATGAGAAAGTTGTTCATTTAGAGCAGTCATGCTGTTTAACTGAACTGTAGGCCTAAAGTAAATAAAATCATAGTCGCCACTGACAGCTCCTAACCTGTTGGAAGATATTTTTAAAATTGCTTTAGTAAAGTATTGCTAGGTACTTGAAAGTAAGACCTAAATATTATTATTACATATATAATCACTAATTTGCTTTATATTCATTTGCCCCAAACTAGGACCCACACAGCAATTGTTCCTTTTACATATTTGTTAACAGAAAATGCATTGTTAAAAATGTCTTTTACAGGCAGAAGTAATCTTCTGCGGTAGAAGTCGGAAGGATGGATGAGAAGGATGCTGTCAACAGGGAAGAGGGAGAAGAGAACTGGCGGCGGAAACGCCCGTGTGTCGACCTGGTGGTGCTTAGAGACATTCGTACGTACGCAAACATTCATCAAGCTTCATTATAAGATTTGTGTACTTTACCGTATTTAAAATATATCAATTTATTTTTAAAATGTGTATTTTGCTGACGTGACATTCTAGATTTAGATGCCTTTGCCTTCAAAGATTCATTTTACTTGTAACAGCATGAGACTAAATACTACAGAGCACCTGGTACAGGCAGCATTTCCTTTATGTATGGTCAAAAACTCGTATTGAAATTTTTACCACATTTCACATAATGAATTAGTTGATGAGGTTGATTAGTATCTGTAGTAATTAAAGGTCTTTTAAGGTAAACTTTTTAAAAAATGCGAACCTAAGGAAATTCTGAGACTCCAGTACTTTTGCTGCAGTTTTGTGGTACTGAAAGTATGTCTTTTTCTGTAGTCTAGCCACAATCTTATATCCCTGACATTATAATTTTGTGGCTACGATTATGTCACTGGTTTTATTCAACTCTTTCAATGTATTTAAAATTCCAGAGTAAACATAAAATTAGAAGTGAAAAATAATATATGGTATATCTAAAGTTCTGAACTTAAAATTTAGTGTTAGTATCAACTCAAAACATTTTCTTCTATTTTTTATTTCTTTTTGATGTGCCCACCCACCCCATCATTGTCCACAGTTCAAATCACAACCCTGTTTAGGTCATCAACCCCTACACATACAATTATTTACTGAGCGCTCATAAGTTCCTAGGCGCTGACTGGGGCAATAAAGTAAAAGAAAATAATGATTTCTTCCCCAGATAATTTACAATTTAAAGGAGGAGTCAGAATAATGCATTTAAAAATTATGTTTAAAATGTTTAAATTTCATTTTTATTAAATTATTATTTAGTAAAAAATAATAAAAGGTATCGTATATAGTGGTAATATGGTAAAATGTTTAACTGGCTCTGCAGAAAAAAAGAAAAGTCTTGATCTGTACCTTTTGCCAGTTTCTGTGGTGTAAATACTCTCACCACGGCCTGATATCAAGGTACTAGTGTGAAGTCAACTTGCTTGAAAAATTTCTCAGATTTTGAAAGTCCATTCTCATGAGTTGGTACAATACTACTTCTAAGTACCAGCTACTTAAATATTTAGTGAGTGCAAATCATTTCTGAAGCAGTCTCAAAATCGTGTAAATTGTCATAAAAACTCGTTTTTAATAAGCATTATGAGATAACAGAAAATGTATGTTGGTTTCTGCCCCAGTTTCTAGCAGAGTCTCTAAAACCCTCATCATTTCCTAAGTGGTAAGAGCACCAGCAGCACCTGTTCTAATGTGGCAACTCGGGGTGGCTCCCACAGTGCTCTGGGATGGGGCTGGTCCCCAGAAAGACCAAGCCATGCTTAGGAGCTTAGAATTTGCAGCCTCATCTCTTGACCCCCACACTCCATCCTCCAGAGAGGGGAGAGAGGCTGGAAATTGAGTTAATAATTGGTCCCTCCTACATGAGGCAGCCTCCACAAAATCGCAATAGGATTGATCGGTAACAGAGTGTTTTGTGTGAGTTGTAAAGACAGAATCACAGGGAAGATAAACACAAAGGAGAAGAACTGGGTTTTCCTTTACAAGCATCTACTAATCGGGGGCTCTGAGAGCTTCCAGATGGGCAAACACACTCATATTGTTACAGAACAGATAGGGGGAGGGGGCTGAACGATATGAAAGACCCCTCTTTTTTCCCTCAGGGGTTCCTCTTTGCCCGCCGCCAAAGGAAAGACGTAAAAGGAAAGGAATTATTAATTATTTGGAAGTTGTACAGACTAAAGTTCTTTAGAATATGCACAAACACACACAGTCCTTCCGTCTCCCTCTGCCCCGTCTAGGGTTCCATACCTCACGCAGGCTCCCAGCACTATCCACGTGGCAAAAAGGGAGCACTTCCAAAGCCACAGAGGTCCTGACACTCACCCTAGCTGCGTGGTCCCCACTCGCCAAAACCGCGTGGCCCCAAAAAGAGACCCCAAATAGCTGCCCCACCTGGGTTTAAATCCCAGAGCCAATCTTTCTCTGCAGCCTCATTTCCGGCTCCCCCCACAATTGGCCACAGCTGCCAGCATTCAGGGCAGGTGTGGCCCTGTGGTGTGGAGCCAATTATCTCCAAGCTCTTCTGGACCCCATGACAAATCCCTCTTTGGGGGCCCTCCTCTTGGCTGCACCCTATTACAACATCATGAGGGCGCCATGCCCCAATTCCACAGGGACAGAAGCTCCTACATGTAGAACCCTCCAAGACCTTGCCCTATGTGCCTCTCCCTCTGGCTGTTCATCTGTATTCTTTAATAAACTGATAAACATGAGTGTTTCCCTGAGTTCTGTGAGCCGCCCTAGCAAATTAACTAGACATGAGGAGGGAGTCATTGATACCTCCAGGTTGGTCAGAAGCATGGGTGATAAAACATGCTTGCAACTGGTTTCTAAAGTGGGGGGTGAGGGATAGTTTTGTGGAACTGAGTCCTTAACTAGGTAGATAGGGTCAGAACTGCAGAGAATTGCTTGGTGTAGAGCAAAACCTCCACATATTCGGTGACCAGAAGGGAAGTGTTTTGTGTGCGTTGTAAAGAGAATCACAGGAAAGATAAACACAGTAGGGAAGAATGGGGTTTTTCCTTTACAATCATCCACTAAAAATAAAGTATGGTGTTAAATATGGGGAACAAAGATGAGTAATTATAGTCTCTGCCCCCAGGGACTTTATAATCCCATGGGATTAGATATGTAAATTACTAATAAACAAAACAAAATCCCAAAAGGGATTTTGTCCTATAAACAAAATCCCAAAGTGTTACAAGAAAAGCATAAAGGTTCGAGCCCTGGAACTAGATCCTGAGTCAGCAATGCCTCCAAGGGAACCTCATGCACTGTTGGTGGGAGTGCAGACTGGTGCAGCCACTGTGGAAAACAGTATGTATGAAGGTTCCTAAAAAATTAAAAATGGAACTGCCATATGACCTAGTGATTCCATTTCTGGGTATATAGCCACAGAAATCCAAAATACTAATTCAAAAAGATATATGCACCCCTATGTTTATTGCAGCATTATTTGCAGTAGTCAAAACATGGAAGCAACCCAAGTGCTCATGAGTGGATAAAAAAGCCATGGCACATATATGCAATGGAATATTACTCAACCATAAAAAAGAATGAAATCTTACCATTTTTGACAGCATGAATGGCCCAAGAAGGTGTTATGCTAAGTAAAATAAGTCAGATGGAAAAAAGCAAATACCATTTGATTTCACCATAAGTGGAATCTAAGGAACAAAATAAATGAACAAATAGAGAGAGACTATAGAAACAGAAGATAAACTCCTGGTTGCCAGAGGGGAGGAGGGTTGGGGGGATAGGTGAAAAAAGGGAAAGGGATTAAGAAGTACAAATTAGTAGTTATAAACTACTCACTGGGATGTAAAGTACTGCATAAGGAATATAGTCAATAATATTGTAATAACTATGTTTGGTGCCGAGTAGATACTTAAAATATCAGAGCGATCACTTTGTAAAGTATATGATTGTCTAACCCCTATGCTGCAAACCTGAAATGAATACAAAATAATATTGAATGAAACTGTAATTAAAAACTAAAATTTAAAAAAAGGAAATGCTTCCAAGTGGAGGTGATACTTGAGTTGGATGTTAGACATGGGTAGGAAGTACTTACTCTCAAATATTAATGGTGACCAGACTTCAGCATATTAATGGTGACCACACTTGAGAGTGGGCAAATGTTGTGTTTACCAGGCATTTTGGGGGATGCCTTATTTTTTCCTTACAAACATTTTCAAAGACAAGGATCTTAAATAACAAGTAATTAAAGTGAACTGATAGATACCAAAAATAAGTAGTGAGATAGATTAAGACCGAATATCTTAATACCTTTTACCAGCATTTCCCAAAGTTTCTTGGAGTATTAATAAATCACAATTAAAATAAAGTTTTATGGTTAAGTAAGCTTGGGAAACAGCGAAGAAATGTAGGCAGGTTAGTCACTGCAGCACTTCCCAGAGCCTTCGATCTGCGTCTGTGCGTTGTGACCCGGGGAGAGCAGGCTGCGTGTCCACAGTCCTTACAGAGGCTCAGAGGGTTAGTAGTAAGTGCACCTCAGAAAAGACAGAAGTACACATGGCTCCTTAATGGAGTTGTAAAGTGACTTTTTCTTTCAACAACTGTTTTTTGACATGTAGCTAGTTAAAACAGTAACATCTTAAACTGTCATTAAGATAACATTTTATAGTATCAACACCTCAGTTCTACTTTGTCATCTCTCAATTATGTTATGGGTAGCATAACACCTCACAATTGAGAGTAATTTTTAAAATTCCTCTAGAATACTAAAGTGATATCAAACATGAATAAACATTGTACCACTTGTTTCAAAATCCCTAATGACATTAGGTGAGGTTATACAATAAACTTATGCCCCCAAATCTTGGTTCATTGCCAGTATGCAGGTTGACCTTATGGGCAATGAATTTTCTCCATGAAAGAAATTGACATTATTTTTCACAGGGCAGCTTTTGGAGCTATACATTCCTTATTAACTTTTTCTCTTTTTAAAATTGAATTTATGGAGGTGACATTAGCTAATGAAATTATATAGATTTCAAATGTACAATTCTATGATACATCATCTGTATACTGCATTGTGTGTTTACCATCCAAAGTCAAATCTTCCCGTACCATATATTTGACCCCTTTTCCCTTTTCTGTAATTCCCAAGCCCCTTCTCTCTGGTAACCACCTACTGTTTTCTGTGTTGGAGTTTTTGTTTGTTCATTTGTTGCTTTTAGTTTTATAGCTCACATATGAGTGAGATCATATGGTTCTTGACTTTTTCTGTCTTATTTCACTTAGCATGATATTCTCAAGATCTATCCATGTTGTCGTAAATGGCAGGATTTTATTTTTTTTATGGCTGAGTAGTAGTCCATTATATATGTGTACTGCACCTTTTTTATTCAATCACCTATTGAGAAGCATTTCAGTTGTTTCCATGTTTTGGCCTCCATGAATAATGCTTCAGCGAATATAGGAGGGAATATATCTTTGCAAATGTCTTCTGGTTTTTTTTATTTGTTTGTTTTGTTTTTTGGTAGATGCCCAAAAGAGGGGTTGCTGAGTCACATGGAAACTGTATTTTTAATTTTCTGAGGAATCTCCATAGCATTTTCTATAGTGGCTGTGTCAGTTTACATCCCCACCAGTAGCGAATGAGGGTTTCTCTTTCCCCACAGCCTCTCCAACACTTGTTATTACCTGTCTTGTGCTAACAGCCATTCTAACAGGTGTGAGGTGGTATCTTATTGTGGTTTTGATTTGCATTTCCCTGATAGCTAGTGAAGTTGATCATCTTTTTATATATTTGTTGGCCATTTGTATGCTTGGGACAAGTGTCTGTTCGGTTCCTCTGCTCATTTTTCAATTGGATTGTTTGTTTGGTGTTGAGTTGTATGAGTGCTTTATATATTTTGAACATTAACCCCTTGTCAGAGCTATTGCTTGCAAATATCATCTCCCATTTGGTTGGCTGCCTTTTTGTTTTGTTGGTGGTTTCTTCTGCTGTGCAGAAGCCTTACTTACCTTTTCAGGCATTTCTTAGAATCCTCTAATAAAAAGAAGTCCCTCCCTGAAGATTAGGTAACACTCAGCAGATTTGTCAGATTTTCTTTTTTCTAAGTGAGAATCAGCAGCAAGCTTGCCCTGAGACAGTAGATGCAGAAGAAATACACTTTAGAGGGAAAGATGTGTGCACGGTGTGGGTTTGCCTAGGACACAGGAGTCCAGGTTTGATGGGCAGTAACATATCTGTGTCTGGTTGCGGCACTACAAAGAAGAATTTCTCTCTCCTTCTAGTTTCTCGTTTCCTGCTGATGTTGCCCAAAAGACCAAGGCTAATGGTCTTAAGGTCAGCCTCCCAAGGACAGAGGAGGGCAGGGAAGGGGCAAAGTTCTTACCAGTCCAAAAGTTTGGTGTCCAACACTCTAAATGACCAATATTCAAAACATCATTATTTGGAGTAAGGAAAGGTTTACTGATTGAGAAGGCACCCAACAGAAAAGATGGGGGGCTTTAGAGGGTCCTCAAATCTATCTTTCCTCAAGCCCAGAGTTTAATCTCCTTTTAAATCAAGGGAGGGGAATGAGAAAAATGCAGGCTAGAATTAAGATAGAGTCAGAGAAACTGAGTATTTCCCTGTTATAGGGGGAGGTGGGGGCACATGAAGCATATCCAGCATGTCCTCAAGGCCAACTGGATAGTGATAGATGCCATCATTTTGAAATTTCTGCCCTGGCTGGTGTAGCTCAGTGGATTGAGCACTGGCCTGAGAACCAAAGGGTCATTGGATTGATTCCCAGTCAGGGCACATGCCTGGGTTGCTGGCCAGGTCCCCAAGAGGGGCATGTGAGAGGCAACCACACATAGATGTTTCTCTCCCTCTCTTTTTCCCTCCCTTCACCTTTACAAAAAAATAAATAAATAAAATCATCAAAAAAAAAATTCCTTTTCCCAAACTTACATTGGCAAATGTTTACTAATTACCCAAAATAGCGTATGTATATCTGGTATCTTCAGTGTCTATCCTCACTGTTTATCTACGGGGCAACTAAATTAGCCCACTGCTGCTTGCTTTTGTAAATAAAGTTGTACTGGAATCCCACAATGCCTACCAACTCTACAAAGGCAGACCTGAGTAGTTTCAAGTGTGACCATGTGGCCTGCAAAGTCTAAAATATTTCCTATCTGGTCTTTGTCAGAAAACATTTACCAAACCCTGGTTCAAACAGTCCTTTATTTTCTTTCCATTCTAATTCTCTAAAATGTTTTCAAAGTGACTTTAAGTTTATATTTTTGGAATTGGATTTTCTCTGTGAAAATATTCAGGGTAGTTTACACAGAAAAGCAAATTATAGTAAGTCTGTGTAATAGCTAAGCTCTTACAAGCAGCTGAAAAATGAAGAAATAAAATGTTTGTTTTGAAAGCATCCTTTTTTAAGGTCACAAACATCTGGATATTTCCCAAGACATCTGGAACACAGAGTGATTGACTCATTTCTTTTCAGCCCGGTGCATTTTGTAAACACTAGAGGTAAAAACTAATCATTAGAGATAAAAATGATAACTTTATGTAACATCTCTGTAAAAAATCCTTCTGATTTTAAATATCAGTTTTCTTGCTCTTTTAAAGTGCATCAAGAAGTACAAACAAGTCTATAATTTTGTCAGAGATTTTGGAAAATTTAAAGAATATAGTACATTGGTTTTTTTATTTGGTTATGCAATATCAGTATACTCCTTGTCTCTGTGATAGAATATCATCATGATGTTTTTCTAAAAGGCCTCAAAACTTAAACTATGTGTTTTTCAATTATTACATATTAGAGTATCAGCAAAGTGGTGTGAGGTATGCCCCATGTCTGAGCAATTAAGTTGAAATGAAACTTGTTCCTTGGTCTCTTGGTGTCAGCTCTCTTAATGTCTGAATGGCTTTTGGTTAGAGGCAAATACATTGTCATGAAAGGGTCTGGGTCTTTGCAGCCAGACTGGGGTTTGACTGCTGGCACAACTGCCTTCGAGCCTATTTGGGCCCAAGTCTCTACTCAGTAAAATGAGGCTATTCCTTTTATTGGAGGTGTGGTAGATATGAGCAGAGTGTCTGAAAATAATAACAAAGCAAGGTCTCTCCCATACATTGACTTGCTTACTATGTGGCAGCCACTAAGCTTGGTGTGTCATACACTTTACATCATTTAATCCTCACAAAAACCTTAAAAGTATGTAGTGTTATCATCTCTAATTCAGAGATGAGTTAATTGAAATGTTAACTTCCAGTTTATAAATTCTACCCTTAGAATAGCTACCGATCATCTAGCCTAGTATGTCCTGGGCACTTTGCATATCTTTTCTCAGTTAATTCACAGTGACAATGGGTAGATGTAACTGTTACCTCTAGTTTTCAAATGAGGAAATTAAGGATTAGAGAGGCTAAACAGTCTGCCAAGTCATCGATGTAGCAAGAGGCAGAGCTCGAGACAGAACTCAGGAATATAAACCCCCAAGGCCCTTGCCTTCAACCCTCACTACACTACATTAGCAAGGAGTAGCTGGTGTTACTATAATTATCATAGGATCAGTTTAAAAAAAAAACATAAAATCAGTACACTAAAAATAAATCTATCCATATGTTTGAAAACTGACAAAGAGAGTTAGGGAATCAAATGGTTTCAAATATAATCTCTTGAATTAAGAGCATCTGCCTTTGTACTGAATTGCAAAGAAAATAGGAAGACAAATGCTGTAAGTCAAAATAGAGTTAAGCCCTCCATGCATGGATCCACTTCCCCAGCACAATCTTTCTAGGAATAAAATTGGAAAGTTTGTATTCCAAAGTTATGTTCACAAATGTATCAGGTATCTTAGTGCATGTTGCTGAGAATTGACAAAGCTAATTCTGTCACCTGCAGCTTTGAGGAGTGAGGTGCAGCCATGTGTGTGAAAGAGCATGGTGCCAGATGCACCCCATGCCTGAAAAATCCACTTGCGTTCCTATGTTCTCATAGCCTCACTGCAGATTGCCAGCAAGAATGATATGCAGGAAATATGTAGCTCGCCTGACCTTGCCCTTGCTGAGACAGTGTCAGACTTTTGGGATAGATAAAATAAGTTTCTATTTGAATAGATCTTTCCTCTTCTGATTTTTTTTTTATTTTATTTTAAAAATCTATCATTAGATTTAGGAATGGCTGCTAAAATGTCTGCAAAGAAATTGTATATAATTTTAAAAATTGGTACAAAACTTTGGTTTTCATTATATCATTTGGAAAAGTTTCAAAGATGTCTTCAAACAATAAAAGACAGTGTTCAAATAAAATCAAATGTTTTTGACTACCTTAACCTCAGCAAGCCACTCCCTGCAAATTCTGTAGGAAGCAGAGGAATCGATCCATACTGTCCAATCCAGTTGAGGAAAGAAAACACTAGAAATGTGAATAGCCTTTCCTGTTTTGTCTTTTCATTATTCCATTCTCTCCACACTCATAACAACCATAATTGATCCTTCTTTGAGTGATCCGCTTATTGGAGGATTTGCAATCTCAGGAGTATGCCACCTGGTGGTAGAAAGGTACTTACCTGACATGCAAACGACTGGAACTTCTACCCATCCTTCAAGAAAAAAGGCAGGGTCTTTGAGACTTCTGCTTGCACAACCAATTTGTTTTAATCATTTTATTTTTCCAGCACTATAGTCAAATCTTACTCATTACTATCTTTTAACCTTAGTTTTAGGTGGACGATATAATGAAGAGAAAAATACCCAAGGGACTCCTCTCTTTCTCACACTTAGGGGCATGGAGAGAATTCAAGACAAGCACCTTGATGTGGCCCCTGGTTCAGAGGTCATGCTGAGAGGGTACCTCATAGGTCTTAAAACACGTAGAATTTTACTTTTATTCTAGTATAAGATTTGATAGTTCAAAAACAGATACTGAAAAATTTAAATTACTAGTTCATTTGGAAAAACTATAATGCACCAGAATTCACTTCATTCCTATGATTATTAATAGCTTTAAAAAGGCAAAATTCATTCCTAAGGATAATAGATGTTTTTTGTAGTAGGTTTGTACAGATGAAGATAGAAGAGATTAAATTACCACTTCAACAGTGAATTGTCTTACACATTTTAATAGCATGATGATTTTTACTAGAGAACCCAGCTGTTCCCACATCAGTAGGTAGGGTTGCCACATAAAATACAGGATGCCCAGTTAAATTTAAATTTCAGGCAAATAACAAATACACTTTTTAGTATAAGTATGCCCCCTGTAATATTTGGGACCACTTTACTAAAAAAAAGATGTCTTTTTAATCTAAATTTCAAGTTTAACTTGGGACTCCTTAGTTTTGTTTGCTAAACCCTATTGATAAGCCAAGCCCTTTGAATGGTTTCAGGTGTCCTCAGGAGTTCAGCTGACTATCAACCCCTTTAAGTTAACCCATTCATTCCTTCATTCACTATTCATTCAGCAGGCCTCTGATTACCCTCTATACTGTTGTCAGCATCAGGAGTAGTTTTGGGAAAAGCTCCCACCTTATAGATCAGTGGGTCTCTAACTTCGTTGTCCATTGTAATCAGTTAGGGAACCTTTTTTAAAAATGTTACTGGAGTCCTAGATACAACCCTTAACGATTCTGAGTTACCTGTTCTGGGGTCTGGACTCCTCATCAGACTTTCGTAACCTCCCCAGGTGATTCTCATGCATGGCCAAGGCTGAGAACCACTGCTGTAGATGAAGACAAATTATATTTTCTTAGTCCTCTAGTTTTGCATTGCCTGCACCTGCCACCAACTATGCCTATTGATGTTTGATTGACTCAGAAGATCAACTCTCTTCAGAGAAGCATATGGCTTACAACTTTACCTGATTAAGATTTTTCCAAAGCAATATCACTTTTCATTAAGATAGCATATACATTTTAAAATTAAACTAGTTTTGCCTCAGTTTTATAACTATGAATATTTAAATGGAAGTATTTATCCATTCATTCAAAGATGCTTATTTCTATTTAAGCATTGGACACCCTACCAGGCACGGGGATGGAGCCATGATAAAGACAAAGGTTCTATTCCTTCAGGAGAGAGATGATTAATCAGGAAACAAAAAGTAAATACTGCCTGTGAAGAAAATTACTCAAGGAGTCAAAAGGAATTAAGTGGTGGGGAGGGGTGCACTTGAGAGACAGCGATCAGGAAAAGCTCAGGGGACATTTGACCAGATACCTTAATGAAGAACTGAATCGTGCAGAGATGTCCAGCAAAAGGTAAAAGAAATAGTAAGTGGGAAGCCTGAATGGCCAAAACAAGACTGGTGTGCTCATAGGAAGAGTTGGAAGAATAGTGTGGCTGGAGCGGTGGGAAGGGTACAAGATGAGGCCAGACAGAACAGTGCGTAGATCCTTAGGCCAAGGTGAAGAAATACAGGCATATTCTGGGCTGTGGGGTAACAGACAGGGTCTAATTTACACTGTAAAAATGCCACTCTGACTTCTATGTAGAGACTGAATGGTAGGGTAATGGTGTGGTAGAAGCAGGCAGATATTTAGGAGATGACTGCCGTGATTCAGATGGGAGATCATCGTGACTTGCATTGGGGTGGTAGCAGTAGAGGTTTCAAGAAGTGGTCAGACTCAGGATTACTTTGAAAGTGAATTCAGTAGTTCTTGCAGATAACCTGAATTTAGGAAAGAGGAAATAAGAATGTCTAAGAGTTTAGTCATCACTAAGATGAAGATAAACGGTTGACACAAGGGTCCTGGTAGGGCTTGGTTGAGTTTGAGATGCCTAAATGTCATCCTAGTGGATACGTCATTATGGCAAATAAGCACATATGGAGCTCAGAGAAGCAGTCAGGGCTGCACACATGTATTTAGATCATCAGCTATACCTGGAAGTTCAGCACAGTGGACTGTTTTTAAATGAAGTAGGGCAGGCATTTCCTTTCAAAGTTAATTACTTTCCCCAGGATTTACACCTGTGACCTTCTACACTCTGGCACCTGGTGACTTACCGTCCTTTGCTAGAGAACATGTATATAAAAGGAAACTTTTCCCCTACAACTTTTTAAATGTCCTGGGGATGGACACATGAAGTAATTGTGCATATTACATTGGATAATGCATGTGGTGGTCTTTTTAGACTATTTTACTATAAAAACATTCTCATGACTAAAAATAATAATTTTCAGCTGTAACTGTTTTCTTTCTTAAAATTGTTTTATCATATGTTTTAATATTCAAACAACCAAGAAGTATTTTTAAAATACTATGATAGAATGTGGGTGTGATAGTTCTTATAATTTAGGGTGGTGGTGAGGATTAAATTAGATGACACCGGAGATGAAACACTTCAAAACGGTTTTGGGTGGGTTTGCCTATTGTGATAATCAACAAATATGTATTCATTAAAGGATTCAGGTGATAGAAAAAAAATAAATGATGAATATGTTTTAGACTTTTAAGCTATTCTATATTTTAGAATGAGGCTCACACAAGTAGAATTATTTTCAATAGGTTACATAGACTTTTAATACAGCAAGTAATATTCATTATAATATTTCCTAGAAAATACTGTTTGTGAAGTTGTTAGAAAGCTACATTGTCACAAAAAACAGAAACAGAATTTTGAGCTTCATATTTGCCATTAAACTAGTTATATGACTGAACATGAATAGTTTAACTGTCTTGAACTCTAGTTTTCTTATTTATAAAAAAACAATAAAGCTACTTCAAAGTCCTTTTGATGAAATAAAACAATGCATGTGAAGGCATTTCATAAATAATGACATTACACAGAAGGAGAGGAAAATAAATCGCGGAGCGGTGTCCGCAGGCTTTTCCCCTCGTAACGATCACGCATCACGCATCCAGTGTGCGAGAGCTCCAGGCGCGAGGCAAGGACGTTGCCCTCGCTAGGATAATCAGTGAAAAAGTGTTTTAAACTCAAGAACATAAAGTCTAAGGATATTACCACTTTTTAAAAATTAGTTTCTCTGGTGTATTAATTTATTTCTTTTTCTTCAGCTGTTAAGGTTCTTGAGCTTATGGATTTCCTCTCTCTTTGGTAGGAGTAAACGGGTATTCACCACTGACAAATGCCGAGAGGAGAGAGCTGTGGAAAATGCAGATAAGGCACAAATAAACTGCAACTCAATTCTCCTTTAAAGTTTACCATAAAAGCAGTATATAAGTGTATATTTATATCAGTGATTATATTCATTGCTAAAATTATTTCTAACAGTTAAATTTAACCAATCAGCAAAATACCATAATTGGTCAAGTTTTTAGAGCATAGAAACAATTATACAGGGGGAACACCGCCCCCCCCAAAGAAACTGAATTATCTTTTGGAGGGCGGGTCCCTTGCAGTGCAGGCTTCTGCTGCTGGGTGAGCGTTCTAGGAAACCATCTGGATCAGTGTACCAGCTGGCGTTGTTGTGAGAGGCTGCTTGTGGCCCCAGCGAATTTTTTTTTGAAGACTCAACAATTTGCCCATGGTGGGTGATTTATGAGCACACCTGCCCACACTGTGCTGAGTGTTAGGCAGTTTTTGACCAAAACCAGCATGACCCTCCTGCCCCACTCTCCCTATTCACCTGATCCTGCCCCAAGCAACTCTTTTGGGTTTTCCCAGATGAAAAGAATCCTCAAAGGGAAATGTTTTGCCAATGTGGAAGAGGTAAAACAAAAAAACAGCAGAAACACTAAGAGGCATCAAAATCGATGCATTCAAAAACGATTTTTGAGCAGCGGAAAAAAGGTCTCAATACCTGTATTGCATCAAACAGAGCATGCTTCGAAGGTGACTAACATTTCAACATGTTGGAATAAATGCACAATTTTTGTATAAATAAGTTCTATTTTGAGGGGGCCCTTCATCTAGTTTTATACAGTAGTAGATCATTCCCATTTCTACCCTTTGATTACCGGACCTGTGAGTCCCAGCTATGGGAGAAACACCACCACAGATCGGATGGATGTAGACATAAACAGCACCCTGGAAAATACGGGAGAGGCACCACTTAGCATTACCCCTAGTGATTCACTACCAATATTTTTGCTTCCTGTAACCACAACCTTATGATCTGCTGGTGTAGCGGTCAGAGTTCCAAAGGGAGAAATGCTTCCAACAGTAGTCACAAGAAGAACTCTGTACAAAGACAGAGGACAGGAGGACTGTAACTACAAACCAAAGGGGGAAAAAGCCAGAAGCTTCTGGCATGGCAAACTGCCAAAAGCTAGGAATAGTCACGGGCTGATTCCCCTACAGGTTTCAGAGAGAGCAGAGCCCACAAGACACCTTGATTTGAACTTCTAGCCTCCAGAACTGTGAGACAATAGATTTTGCGGGTTTTTTTTTCATAAGACACCTAGTGTGTGGTACTTTATTATGAACGCCTTAGAAAAGTAATGCAGTGAATATTTTAATAAATCCTTTAGATTTAGCAAGGCACAGAACTTCGTTAGAAAGATGTACAATACTATTTTCTGGGAAATATTGGCTATGGGCTGTCTCCTGTCTTTCAGGAACAGTTACGAAGGCACAAGAAGATAAATTGAATCAGAGAGGACAGTCTTGAAATGAGACACATGTTTACGTTCTCCACAATGGACCACCTTTTATTTTTCACTTCAAGAAAACAATAGGGTGACTTTGGATATGGAATAACATTGGCAGTAGACTGGGGGAACATGTGCCAGTTTTATAAATATAATAGAAAATGGGTTGACATCCAATGATGTCCTTTTCAATTGTACCCAAGACAAGGGTCTGAAAGGACAAGGGAGCTCATTATGTCGCCCGTCCTGCCGATGCGGTGTTTAATTTGGGCCATGGACGCACAGGCAGTCGGACGGACCAGGGAGAAGAAAGAGGGACTTTAATAATCCCATAAGGAAACTGTTACAGGAGTGTAGCAGTCATCATTTTGTCAACAGTGATTTAGTTAAGGCTGAGATTTTTAGAGCAGTTCAATAGCCCTTTGAAATGTAAATGATATAGTGGGGGGTTTTATTACTGCTCAAAATACATTCTAATACATTGACATAATTTAGACCTTTAGTAGTAGTTACAATGACCAGATAATCTGAAAAAAAGAAACAAACAAAAATCTATAAGTATCCTAGCCAGAAATTCTTTAGGTTTTAAAAAGAAAACCAGAAAATGCCACTTTATGAGAAAGAAAATCATGGTATGTCACCTAGTATAAAAAAGATTTAAAAAGTGGTACCAGGAGATAGTAAAAAGAAAGATATATTTAGTAACAAAACTGGTAACCAGTAGTTAGCAACTAGTGTATAGTTAAAAGACCATGACGATGCAGAGATGAGCTGCCACAAGAACCAAAACCATAACCCTATGTGACGTGAGGACACACCAAAGAAACATGAAGGAAATAAGGGCATTCTTATCAAATGGTTAGCCAACCTGAAAATATTAAGAGTTGGACAAGGCTTTGAGGATTCAGAACTTCTACATGATGAAAAGTAGACAAAAGAAATGGTTTTATATGGCACTACCCAGCCATGTTTTAACCTTACATTTCCCCTGAAGTTTAAGGATATCTGATAGCTGGGATTTGAGGAGATCAAGGCCACAGAATGAGGTAATCACCCCTGAGATACTTCCTTCTGGTGTGGAGGGCCATACCCTCTAGAGGAATAAGTGCAAATTATCAATTATGTTATATTCATATTTAGAAAGGAACAAATTAGTGCAAGCCATCTTCTATGCCCTCCTCAGAATTTTATGCTGGATCTTTTGCTTTAAGTTGGTCAACAGAAAAATAACTGCACAAAGCATTTAGTTGTCAGGCCTAGAAGTCGGTGCACCCTGTCTACTACCTTACTGTGGCCAAAATCCAGTCATAAGGACGTATTTACATTGCACTTTGGGCTGGGAAAGGTGGTCTCCCAATGTGGGAGAGGCTATGAGATTAAAAAGCATATAGCAATTTCTGCAAAGAAATTGATACATACAAACATGTACAAAAATTCCCTATTTTCATTTTGTTAGCATTTGCAGAAATGCCTGTGCCCAACTATTAATTTTCAACCTTTGTGGATTAGATTGGTTTTAGATAAATCTGTTCAATCTACACTTAATACTTCGGTTTGGCTTTGTGATTCGGTATAAGCATTTTCTCTTTTATTATGTGAGTTTATTTAAATTTATTAATCTGATATGTTTAGTCTTAGTTCTGTCAAATTATTTTTTTTATTTTTTAACATTTGTTATAAGGTTTTGTTTTTACTTTGGTTTAGTTTTAAGCTTATTTTCTTTCTAATACTTTCCATTTTTTTAAATGAATATAATTTATCTTCTGACTTTTGTAGGTTTGAAATGTCTGTTTGTTGGCTTTAAACCTGTGGAATAATTTGGTCTTGTATCAAATTCTTCAGAGGTTTCCTCTTTTCCTTTGGAACTGTAAATAATGTTTCATTGTCTTCTGGTATTGATTGTAACAAGAGGAATTGCTATATAATTTTCTCTATTTTTGGAATAAGGTAAATTTTTAGGCTACTTCTTGACATCAACTTATTTGTGTAAACATGTTCTAAAATAAGATGTTGTGAAAGTACTAAATACTTTCCAAAGTTTTGTACTATTTCACAATTTCACCAGAAATTTGTGAGTTTCTGTTGCATTATATCCTTTCCAAAACTTGGTATTTCTAGTTAATTTCATCTTAGCCATATGAAAGGGTGTATAGTAGTAACTCATTCGAATTTCAGTTTTCATTTTTCTAATGATTTTAATGGTGAACATTTTTCATGTATTTATTGACTACTTATATATTTATATAGTATTTATATATCATATTAAATATGGTTATAACTATGGTCATAATAAAATATATAATATATATATTAAGTGCATAAATAAATATATTTATTTACGTAGTTTGATAGATATAATGTTTTCTCCCAATCTATGGCTTGCCTTTTAATTTTTTTGTTATTTATTTATTTTTAGAGAGAGGGGAAGGGAAGGAGAAAGAGAGGGAGAGAAACATCAACATGTGGTTGCCTCTCATATGGGCCCCACGGGGGACCTGGCCCAAAACCCAGGCATGTGCCCTGACTGGGAATCAAACCAGCGACCCTTTGGTTCTCAGGCTGCGCTCAATCCACTGAGCTACACCAGCCAGGGCAGCCTTCTAATTTTCTTAATGCTAGGTTTTAAAAGCAGAAGTTACCCTATGAAAGAACAAAGTAAGAGACATCACACTTCCTGATTTCCAGTTATATTATAAAGCTATGGTTATTGAAACAGTGTGATGCTGGCATGAAAACAGATATATTGACCAATGGAAAAGAATTGAGGGCCTAGAAATAAATCTATTTACACACAGTCAACAAATAATTGACAAAGGAGCCAAAAATACTTAATGGAGAAAAGATTGTCTCTTTAATAAATGGTTGTGGGGAAACTGGATATTAGCATGTAAGAAAATGAAACAAGACCCTTACCTTATACATCCCACAAAAATTAAACTGAAATGCATTAAAGACTTAAATATAAGGCCAGAAACCATAAAATTCCTAGATTTAAACGTGGAAAGAAGCTTCCTGATGTGGGTCATGGCCACGCTTTTTTTGGTATGACACCTAAAGTACAAGCGACAAAATAAAAAATAAACAAGTGGGGCTACCTCAAACTAAAAAGCTTCTGCACGGCAAAAGAAACCATCAACAGAGTGACAAAACAACATATGGAATGAAAGGGGAAAATATTTGCAAACCAATATACCTGATAAAGGGCCAATATCCAAAATATTTAAGGAACTCATAAAACTCAATAGCACAAAACAAATAATTAAAAAATGGGCAAAGAACCTAACTAGACATTTTTTCAAAGAGGACATAAAAGTGACCAACAGTACATTAAAAGTTGCCGAACAGCGTTAGTCATCAGGGAAATGGAAATCAACAACAAAGACATACCACCTCATGCCTGTTCCGATGGCTGTCATTAAAAAGACAAGAGGTAACAAATGCTGGTGAGGATGTGGAGGAAAGGGAAGCTTTGTGCACTATTAGTGGGAAGCTTTGTGCACTATTAGTGGGATTACTGCTATGGAGAAGAGTATGGAGGTTCCTCAAAAAATTAAAAATAGAACTGCCATATGATCTGGCAATTCTACTGCTGAGTACACTGAAGGAAACAAAACGCTGTCCTTGAGATGGCTGTGCCTTCATGCTGACGGCAGCCGTATTTACAATAGCCAAGCTATGGAAACAACCTAAGTGTCCAATGACAAATGAGTGAAGAATGGAATATTATTTAGCCCTAAAAAGAAGAAAATCCTGCTATTTGCAACAACATGGATGCAACTCGAGGGCATTAATTATTTTGCTAAGTGAAATAAGTCAGACAGAGAAAGACAAATACTGTATGCCATCATTTATATAATGTTAAAACAAACAAACAAACTTGTAGAAAAAGATCAAATTTGTCGTTACCTGGGGTGATTGTGGTGAAGGGGAAATTGGATGACGACAGTCAAAAGGTAAACTTCCAGTTATGAGATAAATAAGTACAAGGGTCGTTATGTAAAACACGATGACTTTAGTTAACACAGTGCTATATGGTTGACAGGAATAAATCCTAAGAGTTCTCATCACAAGGGAAGAAAGGATTTTGGTTTTTTTTGCTTTTTGTTTTTTTTTTTTTTTGTATGTATATGAAATGTTGGTTGTTAACTAAGTCAATTGTGGTCATCATTTCACAAATATAAAAGTCAAAGCAATGTGCTGTAAACCTTAAACTTATAAAACTTAAATTAAAAATGAAGATACTATTGCAAAACCTAAATAATAACAACTCATTTATTGAAACCACTTCAAAAGGAACCAAGACTGTGACCGTGTTATATCAAAACACATCTTAATACAGGTTTACACCTATAAAACGAATAGTAACAATTCTGAGTGGGGAAGCAGAGGAAAAGGAGAAAGGCAGTTATTACTATAGAACCTTTCTGCACTTCTACAGCTTCCAACAAGGAAAAACAAGTAAGGATAAGTGGGTTAGCATTGTAAACCAACAGCTGGTAATTAACAAGAAATTGGAAAAGGAATAGGAAAGTCAGAATTGTAAAATAAATGTTTATCAAAGAACATTTGTAGATTTCAAATGAGTCTTGAAACATATAGCTACTTTTACATTCTATTTTGGGATGAAACGTGGTCCTATCCTGCCAAATAGACGTGTTCTTTTATTCGTTGTTTAGAACATCTTACATTTTTAATCCTTTCTTCACAGGTTACGTAGAGCAGTTTCAATAAAGAAAACTGTAGAGTTAGTAACTGTCACTAACGGTGGCACGTGTCAGTTTTCCAGAGTCCTGCTTTGCAGGTGTCAGTGCATTGCTGGGGTCTCGACTCCCCTCGCTGGAATCAATCGTGGCAGATTTTAGTCCACAGGCCGCTTTTCCCCGTATTTCTTTGTAAATGCTTTAGCGTTCTTACAGAATTTCTTATGATCTTTGGAGTATTCTTCAGCTAGGTCTGCCCGAAGTGGGTGCTCAGGCTGAGGGTCGTTCACCAGTGCTATGAGATCCTGGATCACCTGGTCGGTTTTGGTTGCTGGCTTCCAGTTTTCGGCACTAATTACTGGCAGACAGACCTGCCCTTTTTCATCGATGTTGGGGTGATAAATCTTTGTTTTAAATATGATCTTCGGCGGTTTGAATGGATACTCGGCTGGAAAGTTGATTTCGATTCTGAAGGCCCCCTTGTCATAGGGAGGGTTGTCAGGGACAATAAGCCCTTGCCAAGTCAATAAATTAGCGTCATCAACCTGGATGTTTCGGAAGTTTTTAATTCCACTTCTGCGGATTTCTTCCAACTCCTTCATCAGCCGCCTGCTGGCCGCCATCTTGGACGTGGCCGCCTCTGCCGCACAGAATTCTGGGCTCGCGGCGGTTTCCGGTGCAACGGTGCCCGCCGTCCCGTTAGCGAGGGCCCGTGGCTCCTCCTTCGTAACAGCCCCCAGCCGCTTTCTCACTTTGAGAGATACATTTTATGTATTTTATTAAATAACTTACTAAACTATAAAATTTACAACATAGCCTTAAAAGTGAAGAACAGAAGTTTTTAATTTTGACAATTTTTTTAATGATAGAAGCATTTGGTGTTTTATCTCAGAAATCTTTGTCATTTAACCCCAGTTAAATGAAGATTTTTCTCCTAGGTTTTCTTCTAAAAGTTTTATGATGTTTTAGTTTTTATGTTTAGAGCTGTAATCCATTTCAAGTTAAATATCAGTATTTTTAAAAAGTTAAATCAATCTTGAATTTCTGGAATAAATTCCACTTGGTAATAATGCATTATTTTTATGAATTGCTGGATTTGATTTACATTAATTTGGTAAAAATGTTTGCATCTATGTTCATGAGGGCCATTCATCTGGAGTTTTGTCTACTGTTTGGGTCTGTCTGGTTTTGGGATATTAGGATAATGTTGGTCTTATAAAATGAGTTGGAAATTGTCATTACTACTGTTTTCTGAAGGAGGATGTGTAAGGTTCGTGTTGCTTTTCTTTTAATATTTGCTTGAATTTATCAGTCCAACCATGAGGGACTGGTATTTTCTTTGGGGAAGATTTATAAATAATTTCATTTTTTTTTAAATAGATTTAGTCACATACTTATTTTTCAATCTGTACCAGTTTTGTTAATTTGGCCTTTCATAAATTTTCAGTCTTACCTAAATTGTCTTTGGCAAGCAAAATGTGTCATTATTACTCTTTTAATGTATATAGTCTTTGTAGAATTTTTTCCTTTCATTCCTGTCTTTGGTATTTTTTATCTGCCTTCATTCTTTTCTGATTAGTCTATCAAAAGGTTTACCAATTTTATTAATCTTTTCAGAGAATTAGCTCTTTGTTCAATTGATTTTTCTATATTATCTTATTTAATTCATTAATCTGTTCTTTATTTCATTCTACTTATGTTGGGTTTAATTTTTTCTTTTTCTTTTTTATATTTTATTGATTATGCTATTACAGTTATCCCATCCCCCCACTCCCATCTACCCCGCACACCCCCTCCCACTAACATGCCCCCCCCCTTTAGTTCATGTCCATGGGTCATACACACAAGCTCCTTGGCTTCCAAATTTCCCACACTATTCCAATCCTCCCCGTCTATCCCCTACCCACCACCCATGCTACTTATTCTTTGTACCCTTTTCCCCCTCTCTCCCCCTCCCACTCCCCTGTTGATAACCCTGCATGCGATCTCCATTTCTGTGGTTCTGCTCCTGCTCCAGTTGTCTGCTTACTTTGCTTTTGTTCTTGTTTTGGGTGTGGTTTTTAATAACTGTGAGTTTGCTGTCATTCCACTGTTCATACTGTTACAGAACAGATGGAGGGGGCTGAACGATATGAAAGACCCCCCTTTTATTCCCCGGGGGTTCCTCCCCCTTACCAGGCCCGCTGCCAGAGGAAAGATGTAAAAGGAAAGGAATTATTATTTATTTGGAAGTTGTACAAACTAAGTTCTTTAGAATATGCATAAACACACACAGTCCTTCCCTCTCCCTCTGCCCCGTCTGGGGTACCGTATCTCACACAAGCTCCCGGCACCATCCACGTGGCAAAAAGGGAGCACTTCCAAAGCCACAGAGGTCCTGACTCTTACCCAAGCCGCGTGGTCCCACCAAGACACCCAAGCTGTGTGGTCCCAAAAAGAGACCCCAAATAGCTGCCCCGCCTGGATTTAAATCCCAGAGCCTCATTTCCAGCTCCTCCAACAATTGGCCACAGCTGCCAGCATTCAGGGCAGGTGTGGCCCTTGGCATGGAGTCAATTATCTCCAAGCTCTTCTGGACCCCATTACAAATCCCTTTTTGGGGGCCCCCGTCTTGGCTGCACACTGTTATAATACTTTTTCATCCTCCCTTTCCTAGATAAATCCCTTTAACATTTCATATAATAAGGGCCTGGTGATAATGAACTCATTTAAGTTGACCTTATGTGAGAAGCACTTTATCTGCCCTTCCATTCTAAATGAAAGCTTTTCTGGGTACAGTATTCTTGGATGTAGGTCCTTGCCTTTCATAACTTGGAATGCTTCTCTCCAGCCCCTTCTTGCCTGTAAGGTTTCTTTTGAGAAATCAGCTGACAGTCTTATGGGAACTCCTTTGTAGGTAACTGTCCCATTTTCTCTTGTTGCTCCTAAGATTCTCTCCTTATTTTTAATCTTGGGTAATGTAATTATGATGTGCCTTGGTGTGTTCCTCCTTGGGTCCAACTTCTTTTGGACTCTTTTAGCTTCCTGGACTTCCTGGAAGTCTATTTCCTTTGCCAGATTGGGGAAATTCTTTTTCATTATTTTTTCAATTAAGTTTTCAGATGTCCTGGAAGTTCCTAAGCCTCTTTTTATTTTTTTGAATTCTTGTTTCTTTATTCTTTTCTGGTTGAATTTTTTTTTTCTTCTTTCTGGTCCACACCATTGATTTGAGTCCCAGTTCCCTTCCCATCACTATTGGTTCCCTGTACATTTTCTTTTATTTCACTTAGCATAGTTTTCATTTTTTTGTCTAATTTGCGACCGAATTCAGCCAATCCTGTGAGCATGCTGATTACCAGTGTTTTGAACTCTGCATCTGATAGGTTGGCTATGTCTTCATTGCTTAGTTGTATTTTTTGTGGAGCTTTGATCTATTCTTTCATTTGGCCATTTTTTTTTCTCAGCGTACCTGTTACTTTAAGGGGCGGAGCCTTAAGTGTTCACAGGGTGGGGGCAGGGCACCCCACATTACTGTGTTGTGTCGCTGTATGTGGGGAAGGGGTCTGAGAGAGAACAATGGTGCTTGCTCTGTTCTCTGCCGCATTTCAGTTGCTTTCCCCGCCACTCCCCCCAGCTGCCCACAAGCAAACTGGGCCCCTCCAGTGCTGACTCCCACATGGGCAGGCTTGTGCACTTCTAGGACTGTGTGGGTCTCTCCAACGAACTCTCCTGTGAGGCTGGGAGTTGCTCTCGCTGCTGCTTCAACCCCCACAGGTGCTTTCAATTGGTGGTTTGAGTCTTTATTTCCCACGCTTGGACCCTGGGACCCTGAAACCCTGGGACCCTGAAACCCTGGGACCCGAGGTCTGTCTCACTCCCCAGCTGTTTCTCTCGGTTTATCTGCGCGTGAATGTGGGACCACCTGGTCTACAAGCCGCAGCCCCGCTGGGTCCACCATCCGCTGCCTTGCCGAGAGTCCTTTCCACCCCACTGCCCAGCTCTGCCCCGCTTACTGGTCTGGATGAATGTGTCTTCTTTAACTCCTCGGTTGTCGGACTTCCACACAGTTCGATTTTCTGTCAGTTTTGGCTGTTTTTTGTTTTTTAAATTGTTGTTGTTCTCTTGGTTGTGCGAGGAGGCACGGTTTGTCTTACCTATGCCTCCATCTTGGCCGGAAGCCTGATTTTTTTCTTTTTAAAATATGAACTTAGGTAATTGATTTTTAAGCATTTCTTCTTTTCTTTTTTTTTCCTTAAAGATTTTAATTTTATTTATTTTTAGAGAGAGGGGAAGGGAGGGAGAAAGAGGGAGAGAAACAGCAATGTGTGGTTGCTTCTCACATGGCCCTAACTGGGGACCCTGCCCAAAACCCAGGCATGTGCCCTGACTGGGAATCGAACGGGGACCCTCTGGTTCCCAGCCCGCACTCAATCCACTGAGCTACACAGCCAGGGCTCTTCTTTTCTAATATTAGCATTTAGAGCTATAAATTTCCCTCTAAAAATCACTTTAACTGCACCCTGTAAATTTTAATGTTCTTTTCATTGTAATTCCAAAATAATTTCATTTCATTCAGTTCAACATTTTTTCTTTCTTTTTTTTTTTAAAGATTTTATTTTTATTTATTTTTAGAGAGAGAGGGGAAGGGAGGGAGAAAGAGAGGGAGAGAAACAGCAACGCATGGTTGCCTCTCACATGGCCCCCACAGGGACCTGGCCCGCAACCCAGGCATGTGCCCTGACTGGGAATCGAACTGGGACCCTTTGGTTCCCAGCCCGCGCTCAATCCACTGAGCTATACCAGCCAGGGCCATTTTTTCTTATTTAACATGTTATTTATTCATTGAACCCTAGGTTATTTAGAACTGTTTTGTATAATTCTCAAATATTTAGGCATTTATTTTCAGATAAATTTTGATATTGTTTTAAAATTTTATTGTGTTCAGAAAATACATGCTATATGACTTTGATTACATTTTTAGAACTTAATTTATGGCTTAATATATCATGTATTTTTATGAATATTTCTTGTTCACTGAAAAAGAACATGTATTCTTTTTCATGTTCTCTATATTAATTAAGTTAGGCAGGGTGATGCTCATGTCTTCTATAAACAGTGATTTTTTCTGTCAACTTATTTTATCAATTACTGAATTGAGTAGAAATCTTGAAATATAAATATGAATTCATTTATTTTTCAGTTCTCTTAGTTTTTGCGTCATGCACTTTTAAGCTGTTATTAGGTGTATACCCATTTAGGATTATTATGTCCTCTTGAGAAATTGATCTTTAATTACTGTGAGATAACATTCTTAACTTTGGTAATATTGTCTGACCTGAAGTTTATTTTGTCTAATATAAATATAGCCACTTAATCTTTTTTTTATGACTAAAGACCTATCATTTCCTTAATATTTAAAGTGATTGTTGTGGACACCATAAAGTTTACCTTTGCTTTTTTGTGCAGTCTGAAAATTTGACATTTTAATTGGATTGTTAGAACATTTGTGTAGCTCTAAATTTTCATCTTGTATTATTTTTATTCAGCCTAAAACAACTTCATCATTTCTTGTAGTACTGAACTATTACTGCTGTATTTTCTTAGCTTTGTTTGTCTAAAAATGCCTTTATTTTGCCTTCATTTTGAAGGATATTTTAACTAGATATAGAATTTGATTATAGTTTTCTCTTTCAGTACTTTGAGGTTTTTCCATTGCCCCCCAGCTTATATTGTTTCTACTAAGAAGTCACTATTAATTCTTATTAATAATACTGCAGCATGTAAAATGCCTCTTTTGTCTTTGACTCATTTAAAAATTTTCCAAAGTCTGAAAACAGTTATTTCCCATCTTATGTCCATTTTTTAAGTTGTTTATGATGGGAGCACTAATCCAGTAGTTGTTATTTTATTTCTTTTTGTCTTTTATTGGAAAATAAAATTAAAGAAAAACATGCAAAAGAAACTGAAGCGTAGTTAAATAAGGTTAAATACCTACTACAGTCCAAGTGTTTGTGTCCCCCCAAAACTTATGTTAAAATCGTAACCCCCAAAGCTGATGGTATCAGTAAGTGGCGCCTTTGGCAGGTGCTTAAGTAATGAGGGTGGAACCCTCATGAACAGGATTAGTACCTTGTAAGGGGGGTCCAGAGAGCTCCTTAGCACTGAGGATACAAAAGTCTGTGACTTACCCTGAAGGAGACCCTTGTGCAACCGTGCTGGTGCTGTGATCTTGGATTTCCATCCTCCAAAGCCGTGAGAAATAAACTTCTGTTGTTTATAAGCTACTGAAGTGTAGTATTTTGTTATAGCAGCTCAGATGGTCTGAGATAATACCCTTATAACCACCAACCAAGAAATGGAAACTGGTTAGCCATCCTAGAAGTCTCTCTGTGTGCGCTTCCCTACATACAGCTCCCTTCCACCCACATTCATTATCTCAACTTTTATAATACTCATTCCCTTGGATTTTTTAAATCACCCAAATCACTAGACATCCCTAGACACTATAGTATAGTCTTACCCATTTTTGTTAACCTGAGTTGTATTTTAAGTCTCTTTCTACATACAAGTGTTCCCTTCATCCCTTTCTTTTCTTTATTGTTTATCTGTTGAAGAACTGAGATTTTTGCCTGTGTGGTTTTTCAGTGTTTGGATTTTGCTGATCCTTGTACTCATGGTGTAATTCAACATGTTCTTTTTTTTTTCTTTTTTGTCCTGCAGACTTTCTTCAGGACCCAAAAGCTTGATAAAACTACATTTTCATCCCTTTGTTAAGATTATAATCTTTTATCTGAAGGCAGATATAATTTGTTTTCACTTTATTTTGATATTAGTAGCCATTTGTGCTCAATGCCTACATTAATGAATTCACCGGTGTTTGCAAAATAGTGATATCTTAATGTTGTTATATATGAAATGGAACAAGTTTATAAGAAGACACTTCGTAATTTAGTATTTACTAACTGGTATGGTACATTTATAAAAGGTGAAATGAATGCTTACTTCTTTGCTTTTATTTATAACACAATTATTTATGACTGTATTAGTTTCCTATGGCCTCTGTAACAAATTACCACAAACTTGGTATCTTAAAATAACATACAAAGCCTGTCCAGAAAGTATCCAGCCAAACACTATTGAAAATAGAGACATTTATTGAACAAGATACAAGAAACATTGTACATAAGGCAATGACACCTCAGTTCCCTTCAAAGTAGGCACCTTGGGACCTCACACAGTTCTCCCTACTGTAGCACAATGTTCCTTCTGCTCTGGTAGTGAATTTTGCCATGACATGTTTCACGCCAAGATCCTATGTCAAAATCTCGGATGCAGTAGGTTTTGGAATCCCCAGATCAGCTTCTTGTTCTTGCATTCAGTCACCAATCTTTGTTGATTGCAGTCCTTATATGTGCAGCATTTTCAGGTGTTCTGCTTGTTGCAAGTCTTCCAGAACATGGATCATTTTCAACAGATTCTTCACCATCTTTGAAGTGTTTGTGCCACACTTTTCCTTGCTCTGCACTCATTGCTTTGCCCCTGAAAGCCTCCTTGTATCCTCTGAGTAGTTTCCGCAGAGGAATGTTCAAACTTAACTCAAAATTTGATGTAGATTCTTTGCTCTACTCGCTCGGTTACTTTGAATGCAATGGCCACACAGTACACATGCTCACTCAATGGCATCTACCACCCCCACTGACTAGTACAGTGAAGTCATCATTGTTCACACATGCACATTCCAGTCCACTCTCCTTGGCTGCCAGGTTACATTGATGTCACGCAAACTCTTCTTGTTATATTAACAAAGGCTGGACTTTTTCTGGCAGACCTCATATGTTTATTCTCTCACAGTTCTAGTGGTCAGAAGCCTGAAATAATCCTATGGGGCTAAAATCAAGGTTTCAGGAGGGCCATACTTACTCTAAAGTTCTTGGGGAGAACCCCTTTATTTTCTAGAGAATAGAGCTACATTCCTTAAAATCCTTCACTCATGCCTTTCTTCCATCTTCTCTCTGACTCTGTTTCCATCACATGGCCTTCTTCTTTTCTGTCTGTAGTCAAATCTCCCTCTGCCTCCCTCATAAGTATAGTTATGATTACATTTAAGACCCATTTGAATAATTGAGGATGGTCTCTCCAACTCAACATTCTTAATCTAGTCATATTCTATTTGACTAGGTTAAGAACTGGATATCTTTGGAGGCCTACCACAGTTCCCAATGAAGTCTTTTAAAATATTATTTAATATTATTATGAAATCACAAATTTAAACATACCTGAGTGGTTTCAATTCGTGTAATTTTTATGTAATCTATGGACAGTGACAGCCTCAATATTACTTCTGAATCCTTTTGACGTGACCTTTGTAATGTTGGTTGTTTCTCTGCTATATAATATTTCAAGATATTTTAGTACATTTTGTGCTGTGGATCTGGAATCAGTCATTTCATCAAGAACCCATGACTTCCTTTACAAGAAAATGTTATGTCATCAAAATAATAGTCTACAAGCTAGGGTTGCTGTTTGCTAGTGGTTGGTGATTTTTTTTTTTTCTAGGATTTTACAAATTCAGTACTGTAGGGTTTTTCCTTACCCCCTCTTTTTTTTTTAAATTTTATATCTGTATCTCCTTTCTTCCACACTGAGAACTCTTGTTCTCTAGGTCACACAAAATGACAGCTTTAGAATATATCATAATTACTCATTTGCTGTATCCCATTTCAGTATCTTAAATATGCTATTCCATTTCTTTTTGAATAAAAGCATTGCTGTTAAAAAAATTTGATGATAGATTGTGATGCTTTTATAAAATATATGCTCTTTTTCCTAGATTCCCAAGTTATTTTTTTTTCTATAAAGTGCAGTAATTTTACTAGAATATGTTTTGGTCTTCATTCTTTGGGATTGATACTTTCAGAGAACAGTGTGCTCTTTTAATGTATATTTTACAATAATAGTTTCAGCAAGTTTTTAGTGTTTGTTCTATTCCAAAGATTTGTTTTTAGGACTCCATATCTGTATGTTGAATCTACTTTTTATATTGTCAATATTTGTTATTTTCTCCCAAATCCTTTTTATCCCTTCATTTTTTGTTTTTTAATCCCCTTTTTTTAAATTTACTATTTCTTATAAGGCATTAGTTGTTGAATTTGGTGTGTGTTATGTGCTTTTTCTCCTACTTTAGTAATTCTGAAATATGTTTTTTAGTTATATCAGCTATTTCTGTTTTTTTTTTTAAGATTTTATTTTTATTTATTTTTAGAGAGAGGGGAAGGGAGGGAGAAAGAGAGGGAGAGAAACAGCAATGTATGGTTGCCTCTCACATGGCCCTCACGGGGACCTGGCCTGCAGCCCAGGCATGTGCCCTGACTGGGAATCGAACCGGGACCCTTTGGTTCCCAGCCCGCACTCAATCCACTGAGCTACACCAGCCAGGGCTATTTCTGGGTTTTTCTATTCTGATTTTTGTTTCTTCATATCTTATATCTTTTCTTAACATCTTTCAGCTCATTCTGAAATGGCATTTCCAATGTATATATATGCTGCTTATGTGTCTCTAGTGTGGTTTCTTTGCCTGCAGGGTTATTCTGTTTCTTATTGTCATCTTTTCTTTTAGTTACCTTGTGTGGTATTTGACTTCAATAGTTTTCTAGTGCTTATTTTTAAGTAAATTAAATTTTCATGGCTTCTTAAAAGAAGATTTGGTTTAGATAGCTTTTCTTCCTATAAGCTCCTTTTTTGTTGTTTTCATATATGTATTAGTAAAACCAGGATGGCTTGTCTGGTGCAGTTTCTAGCTCTGTTTCCTTCTCCATTTTATCTGAACCTTCATATCCTTAATCTGTGCTGTTCCTATGCTGAACGATGTGGTTTCATCCAGAAGTTTGACTACAGTATGAGGACTTGCATTTTAAGGGAATCCTACTGGGTCAGTTATGATCATTTACGGGAACTAGCCAGATCTTTAAAACTTACCTCTAATTATTAGAATATATTAAATGTCTCCTAGTTTTAGCTGCTGTTCACAAGTCAAATTGCCATGATTTTCAGTGATTAACTTTTAGTTTATGTGGGTTACTTCTGTTCTCGGGTCCATCAGATGTCCTATTACTCCACTTGTCCCAGAGAGACCCTGATAAGATACAGTGCTATGACAACTGATGGCTTGTCCCCACCTACCTGTATTTTGAGGTTTGTAAGGTGACCCTGTTTCTCTGATTGTTTGTAAATATCGTTTCTTACTTTGCTCTCTAGTAGTAATGTCTGTTTTCATGCAAGAATTCAAAAGATCCCAAACATATGCCATCATTTCAACCACTACCTTCTCAGAATCCCATTCATTTAAGTGATATAATTTAATATAAAAAGTTAGATATTAAAGAACCAAAGGTATAATAAGAACTGTTGACTATCACAGAGCTAAAAACTGCTGGAAGCACTACTGTATCTAGAGTTGGGAGAACAAAGAAGGTTGTTGCTTGGCTGGCGATGGTTATTCTGAGTTCAGACGAGAGGACTCATGGGGCTGGGACTGAGCGCGAAGGTAATCTGGAGTGACCATTGGTGTGTTTCCAGGAGGGGACACAGCATGGTGTTTGAAAGACTGCAGACTGGAGGCAAGTACTGCTATCCTGAGGAAATGTCACTGTCAGAGTGAGGTTTTACTTGGGTGATGCTAACAGAAACAAGTGAATGGTAAGAAAACGAATACTTTCTTTCTGCTCCATTTTATTTTATGATTATACTTCATTGCTTCCCATTGCCAGAGATTAACAGAAAGCAAGCTGACAAATCAAAAAAGCAATTTTCAGAGTTCTAGTTCCAGCATCACAAAGCAAAATATAGAAAGGTAAATTTGAAACTGAGAAATAATACTTTAAAGCTGGCTTATAATTGTTAATTATTTTTATAAACTGTATCAATATCACTGAACAATCTTTACCTTGTTTAGTAGTTATAACTTTTCATTTTATCTGATATTAATTTTGCCTTTCCTCCTTTTTTTGAATGCAGTTGTTTATGTTTTACCATTTTAAACATTTCTTCACTACTTTGTTTAAATGTGTTTTTTTAAAGAAATATATTGATAAGTTTTGGTGTTTTTTTCAACCCAATCTGAGAATCTGTTTCATATATATTGGATAATTTAATCATTCATGTGTTTTATTCCTTGCACCTAACTTTGCATTTTTAAAATATTTCCTTTATTTACCTTTAAATATTTCCCTTACTAGTTTTCCTGTTTGATCATTACTATTACTAATCTTTTCCATCTTTTCAATTACAAAATTCTATTGTGCTTTTTATTCAACTGGTGATTATCATTTTCATAAACTCAAAATGAAATTCCTGTGAAAGTAAGGACTATATGGAAATAAGATACCGACCATGTTTGCCAGGTACTCTGTTCCTTCACTGGATGAGGCCTTCACAACACTTTCATTTCCCTATCCTAGGCCTGCACACAATCCACTGAGCCACAGCAGGCAACCTTACAGGTAAGAAGGGGCTGGAAAGAAGGATTCAAGTCATGAAAGACAAGGACCTCCATCCAACATTACTCTATCCAGCAAAGTTTTCATTTAGAATGGAAGGGCAGATAAAGTGCTTCCCAGATATGGTCAAGTTAAAGGAGTTCATCATCACCAGGCCCTTATTATGTGAAAAGTTAAAAGGACTTATCTAAGAAAAAGACAATGATCAAAACTATGAACAGTAAAATGACAACAAACTCACAACCATCAACAACTGAACCTAAAAACAAAACAAACTAAGCAAACACCTAGAACAGGAATAAAATCACAAAAATGGAGACCACATGGAGGGTTATCAGTGAGGAGGGGGAGGAGGGAGAACGGGGGAAAGGTACAGGGAATAAGAAGCATAAATGGTAGCTACAAAATAGACAGGGGGAGGTTAAGAATAGTATGGGAAATGGAGAAGCTGAAAAACTTGTATGTACGACCCATGGACATGAACTAAGGTGGGAGAATGCTGGTGGGAGGGGGTGTAGAGCGAAGGGGAATAAGGGGGAGAAAAAAAATGGGACAACTGTAATAGCATAATCAATAAAATATATTTAAAAAAAGTAAATTTAAAAAAATTTCCAAATTTGACAAAAAGTGTAAACCTTCATAAACAAGAAACTCAATGCCTGCTAAGTAGGAGAAAGCACACAAAAGCACACAATATATTCTTTTCAGCAGTGGTAAAGAACAAAATCTTTAATAGAGAACTAAGGCCCATTATTTACAGAGAAATAATGCTATAAATAATAGCACACTTCTTCTCAGAAACTATGGAAGGCAGAAAACAAGGAGCAAAATCTTTTTCCAAAAAAAGGCAATCTAGAATTCTATATTTAGAGAAAATATTTCAAAAATTGAGATGACAAAAATTTTTCTAAACACTTGAGAAATTTCATCACTAGGAAATTATACTACAAGAAATGTCAAAGGAAGAGGTACAGAAGAAAAATGACCCCAGATGGAAATGTGAATTTACACAAAGGATTGAATGTGGGAAATGGATGGGTGGGTTGTCAAACTGGCAGAATTCCTTTCTCAACCCACAGCTGCACTATGTCTAAAAGATGCCAAAAAATGATGGAACAGATATCAGGGTCCTCTGATTCATGGAAGAAAGTAACCTAAATAAATTGGATACAATGTAGAATAAAAATATTTTAAAATGTGTATTTGCTACCATGTGTCTTGTGTAACAAAAATTTTTCAGATAAATTGTAGTTTCATTTCGAGATTGGAGTTTAAAGAAAAAGGAGTTAAATATTTAAAGTAGATGTAGAATTAGAAATTTACCTTAAAAATAGTCAGGCCTACAGATTTTGCTAGACTTGTTTTGCCTGTATGTGTCTGGTATCAATACCAACTAATCAACAAAGAATATCTTATTTGAATAATTGGCAGTAAATACTTTTTGAATTTCAAAGCTTATCTTGGGACACATGCACTGACATTCGCACTGTGGTGCAGAAGCACAGGTGAGTAATACTGCTAGCGTGAATTGAGTCACTGTATTCTACCCTGCCATATATGTTGGAAGGGAACAAAAAAAGTTTAAGAATGTCCTTTAAAAAAAAAACTTAGCCATAACCATTTATTTTATTGAGCACATGTCCTTTTAACATTTTCTGTGGTGAATGGGAAATATACATAAATTACTTCTGGATACTAAAGTACAAGGGCTTCAGAAAAAGCACATGCGTAAGGCTTTGAGGTGCAAGCTCAAATAGCCGCTTTTTTTAATAGAACACCATTTTTACTTGAAACAATGACTGACAAACTATGATCATTTAATCTGAGTACTAAAGGCATTTTTTTTCTTGAATAGAAATAAAGGCTATTAATGCAAAAAACAAAAACCGAAAACCTTGATGCCAGTGATAAATATCAAATCATACCTAGGGTTGGAACAAGCTCTTCTGACTCCTCAGAGGCAGATCTAAGGTGGTGGTAGTTGAAGTTTATACACTGATGAATTGCAGTGGGGAAAGGGGTTCATATTTAAGAAAAAAGAATAAAAAATAAATACAAAATTAGGCATGAAGTGAATATATTTTAGAATGAGAACAGAACAAATTACTCGAGGACTGGCAGTTCAGGTCCCTTTCTTCTGAGACTTTTTTTTGGCATTTTAACCAGAATTGTTTGCAAAGAAATGCCTTTGTCTTGCACCCTGGCTTCCTTACTGCATCTAAAACTCACCACCACTCCTGAAAACTCTAGCACTTACAGGCTCCCATGAAAGCTGACAGGGTACCTGAAGTGTAAGCCTCATTAGCCACACAAAAATTCACTTCTACTCTTACTGATTCTATCATAGCATGATGCTTCTCAAATTATCTGATAAATGTTAATTTAACTAATGAAAGAAAAAACTTGTGTCCAACTAAATTTTTACAAACTAAAAATATCTGCATGACTAGTATGTAGATAGGAACTGTATCAGCACCCCAGAAACACTGCTTGTGCAGTCCAGTCACTGTCTTTTGTACTGCCTAAGGATAATTGCTATCTTGATGTCTAATTACTGATTTTATATTTTGATATAAGTAGAATCATACAGAGTGTGCTCTTTTGTGTCTGGCCTCTCAACTTTTTGCATGTGAAATTCAATCATATTGTTTTGCAAAGTTGTAGATCATTAATTTTTATTGCTGTATCGTATTCCACTGTGTGAGTATACCGTCATTTATTCTTTGTTAATGGACATTTGTGTATTCTTTAATTTTTTGTTATTATAAATAGTGTTGATGTCAATATTCTAATATATGCCTATGGATGAATATAAGCATTTTCTCTTGGGTATACACTTAGAAATAAAATTGCTGGGTCAACAGAGTCTGCATATGTTCACCTTTAGTAGATATTGCCAAGCAATCTTCAAAAGCAGTTGACATTCCCACCAGCAGTGTCTAAGAGGTATGACTGCTTCACACGTTTGCCAATTCTTGTATCGTCCATCTTTTCCATTTTAGCCATTTTGGCTAGATACATAGTGGTTATCATTTTATGGCTTTAATTTATTTAAGGTTTGTACAGTTTCTTTTTTTTTTTTTTGTTACTTTATTGTTGTTCAATTACAGGCATGTGCATCCTCTCCCCTCCCCTTCCCCCACCTCCTCCAAATCCACCTCCCTCCCCTGCCTCCATCCTCCCCCTTGGTTCTGTCCATGTGTCTATAGTGGTTCCTGAAAACCCTTCTCCCCATAGTTCCCTCCCTCCTTCCCTCTGGCTATTGTTAGATTGTTCTTAATTTCAATGTCTCTAGTTATGTTTTTCTTGCTTTTTTTCTTCTGTTGATTATGTTCCAGTTAAAGGTGAGATCATATGGTATTTGTCCCTCACTGCCTGGCTTACTTCACTTAGCATAATGCTCTCCTCCAGTTCCATCCATGCTGTTGCAAAGGGTATAAGCTTCTTCTTTCTCTCTGCTGCGTAGAATTCCATTGTGCAAATGTACCATAGTTTCTTGATCCACTCATTTGCTGATGGGCACTTAGGTTGCTTCTAGCACTTGGCTATTGTCAATTGTGCTGCTATGAACATTGGAGTGCATAGGGTCTTTTGGATTGGTGTTTCAGGTCTCTTAGGGTATAATCCCAGCAGTGGAATTGCTGGGTCAAAAGGTAGTTCCATTTTTAGTTTTCTGAGGAAATTCCATACTGTTTTCCACAGTGGCTGCACCAGTCTGCATTCCCACCAACAGTGCAGTAGGGTTCCCTTTTCTCCACATCCTCTCCAACACGTTTGTTGATGTGTTTATGATGACCATTCTGCCAGTGTGAGGTGGTATCTCATTGTGGTTTTAATTTGCATCTCTCTGATGGCTAGTGATGCTGAGCATCTTTTCATGTCTCTGGGCCCTCTGTTATGTCCTCCATTGAAAAGTGCTTTTTGTCCCTGTTAAGTAGCAGTTAGGAATGAGGGGCTGAAGGGGAAGTAAAGCAGGACCCCTGCATATTGCAATCTAATGAAAAACTTAGAATAGGAGGCTAGAAACAAAAGGGAGACATGTCTCACCAGCTAACTCAGCAGTCCTGAGCCTGGTCCAATACGATTGCCAGGTGTTCCAAAAATCACAAGAAAAACCACAGGAGATAGTGCAGGAGAGGAGCCTTTGACATTCTCTACATATCGGAAAGAGGGCCTCTGAATCTATTAATCCCAAGGTCTGGAAAGGGGAGGATGAGGGGCAACCTAGACGCTGCCTACAAGCATAAAACCCCTAATATACCAATAGTCTAGTCAGGACACTCAGACTAGCTGGGTGCCCATTTGCAGCTTGGTGCTCATGTGTTTCATAAATAAACTTGCTTATCTCACTCCCACTATATGTGTTGTCTCTCACCCGAATTCTTCTCTCAGGAGAACACAAGAACTGAGGAGGGTGAACTCCTTTAACTTGGGTCTCCCTGGTAACATCTCCACCCCTACCCACAATTGGATTTGCTTTGTATTGATTTGTATGAGTTCTTTACATAATCTAGACACTGGTCTTTGTCACATGTATGTATTGAAGACTGTGCTGCTTAATCATCCTCTCAATGAATAAAAGTTCTTAATACAGAACAATTTATCGTTTTTTTTTTCCTTTGGCAAGAGTTGTGGTATTTCCTGTGTAAGAAATCTTTATGTATGTGTAGTAAAAGATTAACCTTTTCCAAAGAAAGGTATAGCCATTTACCCCTTGCTCCTGGGAGGCAACAAATAAGCTCTTGGAATATTCTGCCTCATAAGAGTGTCTTTGTTTACCTGGGGGCCTTAAGCCATGTCAAATAACCTATGCTAACAATGCAATTTATGGTGGGGGCCTTGGCCCACTGGTATCTCGATATTTGGAGGAGCTGGTGAATAAGGTCAGCAAGGTGGAAAGAAAGCCATGACTGTGACTGACTCCCCAATAAAACCTGGAGACACCAAGGCTTTCTGAGCTTCCCTGGTTGACAACATACATTGTTTCTGGGAGAAGTAAGCCTTGTTCATGTAACTCCACTGGGAGAGGACAACTGGAAGCTCCCTGTACTTGGACTCTGCTATACCCCACCATATGCACATTTTCCTGTTGCTGATTTTAATCTGTATTCTTTCACTGTACTAAACCATGACCATGGGTATAACACCTTTTCTGAGTTTTATTCTTCTGAACCTGAGGGTTGTCTTGGGGATTTCATGAATCACAGCCTATCAAAGGTCCTGAAGATGTTTTCCTATACTTCATTTTAAAAGTTTTATTATGTTACCATCCATATTTTGATTTGTAATACCTTTAGAATTGATTTTGGAACTTGGTGTGTGAAGTAC
>PVJI01010031.1:0-20537 GCA_004026765.1 Micronycteris hirsuta
CTTGGCTGTGGCTGATCTGAGTTCCCCGGTAGCTGATCTGGCCTTGGTGCCTTCTCTCATGAGTCCTTACATAAAACCCCTTAACATTTCATATAGTAAAGGCTGCGTGATGATGTACTCCTTGAACTTGACCTTATCTGAGAAGCACTTTATCTGCCCTTCCATTCTAAATGACAGTTTTGCTGGATAGATTATTCTTTTTTTTTTTTTAAAGATTTTATTTACCCATTTCTAGAGAGAGGAGAAGGAAGGGAAAAAGAGCAGTGTATGGTTGCCTCTCACATGGCCCTCACCGGGGACCTGGCCTGCAACCCAGGCATGTGCCCCAACTGGGAATCGAACCGGGACCGCCTGGCTCCCAGCCCGTGCTCAATCCACTGACCTACACCAGCTGGGCTGGATAGATTATTCTTGGTTGTAGGTCCTTGCTTTTCATGATTTGAAATATTTCTCTCCAGCCCCTTCTTGCTTGGAAGGTCTCCTTAGAGAAATCCGCTGACAGTCATATGGGAATTCCTTTGTAGGTAACTGTCTCCTTTTCTCTTGCTGCTTGTAAGATTCTCTCCTTATTCTTGACCTTGGGTAATGTTATTATGATGTGCCTTGGTGTGTTCCTCTTTGGGTCCCGCTTCTGTGGGGTTCTCTGAGCTTCTTGGATTTCCAGGAAGCCTATTTCCTTTGCCAGATTTGGGAAGGTCTCGTTCATTATCTGTTCAAAAATACGTTCAATTTCTTGGTGCTCCTCTTGTCCTTCTGGCCGCCCTATGATCCGGATGTTGGGTCGTTTACAGATGTCTCTGAGGTTCCTGAGTCCCTCCTCATTTTTCTGAATTCTTGTTTCTTCCTTCTGGTCCACCCCATTTGTTTGAGTCCCAGCTTCCTTTTTTTCCCTATTGGTTCCCTGTAAATCTTCCTCCGTTATCTTTATCGTTTTGTTCATGTGTTCAACTATTTCTTCCAGTTTTGTGAGCATCATGATTACCAGTGTTTAAACTGGGCATCTGTTAATTTGGCTATCTCTTCGTTCGCTAGTTGTAATTTGTTCTGATCTTTCGTTTTGGCCATTTTCATTCTTTTTTATCTCGGCGCCCCTGTCGGAGTCTTAGGTGTTTGTTGGTGCCTGGCAACATGGGTTGCTTTTTTGTGATGTTTCCTCTGGGGTTGGGGCCTGGGAGGGAGCAATGGCGTCTGCCGTTCACCGCCACTCCCTATCACCCTCTGCTCCCCAGTTCCCCACTGCCTTTTCCGCCAGTCTCGGCCCTGCCGGTTCCCACTGGCGTCTCCAGTTACGCCGCTGGCCTGCGAGGTTCACCCGTTGCTCGGGGTAGTGTTTTGTTTAGGTGCTCCGGGGGTGAGTTCTTCCGGGCAAACTGCCTCTCACTCCGCTCCTCCGCTTGGTTCTACCCCGCTTACCGGCCTGGATGTACGTCCTCCCCAACTTCCTGGGTGTCGGACTTCCCTTCAGTTCAATTCTGTCCGTTCTGGTTGTTTATTTTTCACTATTGAGTTCGTTGTTTAAACTCTCCGGTTGTGAGCGGCGGTGCAGTGTGTCCACCTACGCTGCCATCTTGGCGGAAGTCCACAATATTTCTATTCTATTAAAGAGGCTGTAACAGTTGAATAAATTCAAGGATGAAAGACTCATGAGAATTGTCTCAGGGAATAAAGGTACAACACCCACTCTGCGTGACCAGCCACGGTTAGGGGTTCTTGTTGACCTTCACACACTCGGTAATGGATTGGTCATAGTCTGGCCCCAGGGTCACAAGCTTTGTAGGAGCATGCAAACTGATACAGCATATCAACATAATGTATATCTACATTGAGAAGCTTACATTCATCCAGGTGCAGCTTTTATACTCAACAAGGAGGATACTGGATTGTAACAGATAAGATCAAATGTGCGGATGTGTATCACATCAGTGTAGTTAAGTCATGTATGAACAGAGCCATTTGTAACAGTTCATGAATAACTTCCAGGTGACCTCAAGGGTCATTTTTGGTTTTAAGAAACACACAGCATAGGGAAATGGGTTATTCTGGTTTCTGTAACAAACTTTTTAGTTAATATACACTCTTTCCAGTTTAATGCTTTTTACCAGTTGGGAAGTCATTGTTATAATAAATAATGTTGCCTAGTATTACAGTGGACAGTCTATATTTATTTTTTACCCAGTAGTCTAAGTGCTAGGAGATAGTATCAAAGAATCTAATCTGAGCTTGTTAACCTTTCTCTCCAGAAGACTTCTTTGATGAGGGAAGATTTAACAACAACAAAAACACCTTTTTGTGCTCTTTTTGAGAATGTGTTAACAACCATGGATGTCTTTCACAGAAACTGCATATATTTACACATACATAAAATTTTGCAAACAGTTTCATAGGATTCTTAGTTTTCTCTTAAATTTCCTTTTGAAGGTAGAGGAAAGTGTAATTTAGTTTCTGGATAACACATGAATGAAGATAACAAAGCTGGCCATAGCAGGGTACATTTTTGGAAACAGGGAGTTGATCAGAACAAGGGTACCCGTTAGGCTACAGGGAAATAAAATTGTTTAGGTTGGACAGACTCTGAAACGTGAACATTTTTTGACCTTTTTGCCTCTTTTCCAACATTTACTTTTGTGGACTGCCTTTCATCTCCTCCACATTGATCTCAAATAAATTATCTCCATATTTATCTCAAAGTTTTTTTCTTTCTTTACTTTTGTGAAATCAATCTCTTTTCTCTCCCTATCCTTAAATTCAGATATTCTTCAGAGTTTTCTATAGCCTCTTCTCTTTTTAATTTTCATTTTTATATTAAGATTGTCACTTATTTGTTGATGCTTCTTAAATCTCTTTATGCCTTGGATAGAATTCCTGACTTCTACCTAAGAATGTGGACTTTGGAAGAACATCTTGATTCTGCTGCTATTCATTATTTGACCTTGGGCAAGTTACTTAACAATGTGTTCTCCCATGTACGAAATGATATCTACCTTATAGGGAGGTGTTAGGATTAGATGTGATTAACTTAGTTACATGCTTAGATCAATGTCTGTTGCTCTAAAGTACAAGTTACCAATAACAGTTGTGGTTGTTATTACAAGTGATCAATAACAGTTGTTGTGGTTATTGTTCCTGTTTGTAGAATTATTTTCCCTGTAAACTCTCCCTTCTCACCCCCCTAAGGTTGGCTGGCAATTGCAGAACATCAAGGGAAGTCATATATATTTCTTATTCAGATTAAGTTTTTCAAACAGATCAGTGGTCAACATACTGATCATTTTTTATTCCTAGCAAACTTTAGTAGCAACTGTGCCTTATTTAGTAAGGATTTGTATATTTTAATCATGTGATTTTTGACCAGAAATTATCTAATGTGGTTGTCATGGGAGTCCCCAAGACCATCTCAGCGTAAGTGATTGACTAGGACACAGGTGGGGAACACAAGGCCCGCGGGCCAAACCCGCTCTTCACCTTGTTTTATCCGGACCTGCACCTTATTTCTACACGGCGGCAGTGCCGAACTCTAGCTTAACTGTTAAGGAGCAGTTACATTTACCCAGTCCTAAAATTACATTTGGCCCTTTGAAGGCAACTGCAAGGCTGATGTGGCCCCTGGTGAAAATGAGTTTGACACCCTTGTGCTAGGAGAACTAACAGGACTCAGAGTATGGTTGTACTCATGAGGATGATTTATTGCAAAATCAGCAAAGAGAAAAGGAACATGGGGTTAAGTCCAGAAGAAACCAGGTGTAGACTTTTAAGAGTCCTCTTCCAGTGAAGTCACACAGAGTATGCTTAATGGCTCAGTAATAAGTTATGACAACACATGGAAATGTCTACCAGAAAAGCTGCTAGATACAGTGTGTATGGTTTACACTGGGCGCTGCTCATGTATCCTAGTATGTACCAAAACTTCAAACTCCCAGAAAGAAAGTACATGTTCAACATAAACCAGATGGTTTGCAGAGTTTAGGCACAATGGAACCCTTCTGAAGGTTAGGTTCCCAGGTACCAGTGAAGGGCCAGTCTTGCTTACCAGGGGGCCTTTCTAAGGATAAAAGTCTCAGGCCTTCTATCTTAACGTTTTTTTTGCACAGAGCTCTATTATCAAATGTATTTTACCTAAGATTAGTATCAACAAATCTATACATATAAAAGAACAGCTTTATTGAGATATAATTCATTCACCATAAAATTTACCCATTTAAAGAAAACAGTGCAGTTATTTTTATTATGTTGATACAGTTGTGCAACCATTACCACAGTCTGATTTTAGGACATTTTTTATCAGATTATTTTTTTTAAATCCTCACCGCAGGACATACTTAGAGAGGAGAAGAGAAGGAGGGAGGGAGAGAGAGAGAAACATTGATGTGAAAAAAAAAACATCAATCAGTTGCCTCTCCCACATGTCTGATCAGGGACTGAACCCACAACCCACACATGTGCCCTGACTGGGAAAAAAACTTGCAGCGTTGGTGTATTTGGACCATGCTCTAAGCAACTGAGCTACCCACGCAGGGCCTGGAACATTTTTATCACTCTGAAAAGAGACTCAATTTATGAGTAGTCATTCCCTGTTCATATCTGTTCCTCCCCCTCCCTTAATTCTTAACCCCCGCCACAGGCAACTACTAATGTACTTTCTTTCTCTGTGGCACAAATCTCTTATTTAATGTGTTTTCGCCTTTATTTTATCTCTCGGATTAATAGGTTCATAAGGTGGTAATTCAAAATTATTGAGATATTTTAGTTTTTGTCAAAGAGTCAAAGTTTGAGTCAGTATGTAGTCTCCACACCAAGAGCCTTACCAACAGTAGTCATCATCAAAATTGGTATTGTGTGAGTCGCTGGCATTTAATAAAATAATTCTTTTTTTATTTATTTATTTTTAAGATTTTATTTTTATTTATTTTTAGAGAGAGGGGAAGGGAGGGAGAAAGAGAGGGAGAGAAACAGCAATGTATGGTTGCCTCTCACATGGCCCTCATGGGGAACTGGCCCACAACCCAGGCATGTGCCCTGACTGGGAACCAAACCGGGACCCTCTGGTTCCCAGCCCATGCTCAATCCACTGAGCTACACCAGCCAGGGCAATTCTTTTTTTTTTTTTTAAAGATTTTATTTATTTATTTTTAGAGAGGGGAAGGGAGGGAGAAAGAGAGAGAAACATCAATGTATGGTTGCCTCTCACGTGGCCCCCCACTGGGGACCTGGCCTGCAACCCAGGCATGTGTCCTGACTGGGAATCGAACCTGCAACCCTTTGGTTCGCAGCCCACACTCAATCCACTGAGCTACGCCAGCCAGGGTTAATGAAATAATTCTTTATAAAGGCAAACTTTGTTCTCACCTTTAAGTGTGCTCTACAGTTGGTTGAGTCTTATTGATGAGAATTTTGAACTCAACTAGGTTAATGTTTAGTCCTTTCATGGTTTCTTTTTGCTGTACGATAGATAGGGTCTTATGTAGAGAATTGGATGAGGTTGGGAGAGGTAGCTGCACTATTGCCATTAGGATGTAGAGGGGGGAAAATGTATATATTAGGAGAGAAAGGGCAAAAAGTATTACTCTATAATAAATGTCTATTTTTTTTACATTCTCTACTGTAAGTACAATATGCTAGAATAAAGATGAAAAGTAAATTTACATATCATTTAAAGAATTATAAAAAATCTTGAAAATTGTAGAAAATTTAAAGCAAAGGTGCTCGTGATTTTTAAATTATTATCTTGATTGAAATCTAGTTTCCCCATAATTGAATTAGGAGATAAGCCCTACTGTAGCCAAGGGCTGTGGGAATATGTTTGGTTTGTGGTTAAAACACAGTACTTAGTCACCATGAATTGTGTAAATATTGACTAACCTTGGGTGTTTACCTAAATGTCCAAATATACATAAATTCCAATGCTTTTGAAATATGTTTAATTTTAGTTATCACATATTTATAATTAAAAGAGATAATTTTGGACATCAGGAATTAATATAACATGTCACTTATCTTCAGGGACAAAGCACCAGAGCTCACTGTTACTTACCTGCTTATATTTCAGGTGATTTTTACAGCGAGATGCTGCTCTCCATAGGGATGCTCATGCTGTCGGCCACACAAGTCTACACCATCTTGACTGTGCAGCTCTTTGCATTCTTAAACCTACTTCCTGTAGAAGCAGACATTTTAGCAGTAAGTACAATCAAATTTATTTTTGTTTAAAAGCATCCCTTAAAAAAAGCTTTAAAAAAGTCCTAAATGATGGAATCTTATAAGCTGTTTACCTACAAACACACGGGCACATACACATAGTTGTTACTTGAAAGTGGGAGGATCGTACTCATCTTTTTATTGCTTAATAGATAATGTAAGATCTAATGTTCAATAAGTGCATGATAAATGTTGCTCTTGAGAGTGTTTGTGCCTTCCCAATAGTGCTCATGCACATATATAGCTATGTGCTGTATATTTCTGTAGAATCTTACTGTTTTTCTTGATAATTAGTATATCTGTAATGACTTTGATAATGTTATATTTAAAAATTGGATAATAATGGTTTGGTGACAATGAACTCCTTTAACTTTTTCTTGTCTGGGAAACTCTTTATCTGCCCTTCACTTCTAAATGATAGCTTTGCTGGGTAGAGCAATCTTGGCTGTGGGTCCCTGCTTTTTGTGACTTTGACATTTCTTACCAGTCTCTTCTAGCCTACAAAGTTTTTTTTGAGAAATCAGCTGACAGTCTTATGGGAACTCCCCTGAGGTAACTAACTACTTTTCTCTTGCTGCTTTTAAGATTCTCTCTTATCTGTAACCTTTGGCATTTTAATTATGATGTGTCTTGGAGTGGGCCTCTTTGCATCCATCTTGTTTGGGACCCTCTGTGCTTCCTGGACATATATGTCTATTTCCTTCATGAAATTAGGGAAGTTTTCTTTTGTTATTTTTTCAGATAGATATCCAGTTTCTTGCTTTTTCTCTTCTGGTATCCCTATGAGGCGAATGTTGGACTTCTTGACATTTTCTCAGATGCTGCTTGTGCTGTCCTCATTTTTTGGATCCTTTTTTCTGTTTGTTGTTCTGATTGGTTGTTTTTGGTTCCTTGTGTGCCAAATCATTCATTTGATTCTCGGCTTCATCTACTCTACTGTTGTTTCTCTGTAAATTCTTCTTTATTTCAATTAGTGTATCCTTTGTTTCTGATTGGATCTTTTTTATGCTGTTGAGGTCCTCATTAAGTTCCTTGAGCATTCACATGACCAATGTTTTGAACTCTACATCTGATAGATTGCTTATCTCCATTTTGTTTACCTCTTTTTCAGGAGTTTTGATCTGTTCTTTCATTTGAGCCATGTTTCTTTGCTCATTTTGACAGTCTCCCTGTGTTTTTTTTATGTATTAGGTAGAGCTGGTTTGACTCCGTGTCTTGGTAGAGTGGCCTAATGTAGTAGGTGTCCTGTAGGGTCCAGTGGCACAGCCTCCTTTATCACCCAAGCTGTGTATTCAAGGTGTATCCTTTGTGTGGGCTGAGTACACTCTCCTCTTGTAGTTGAGCCTTGGTCGCTGTTGGCAGATCAATGGGAGGGATTTACCCAGGCCAGTCAGCTGTAAGAATTGGCTGTCACCACTTACCACCAACCTTCACCATCCATGGAGGATCAGCTGTGCAGGGGTAGGTAGGGTGGTAGTTCTGTGATGTGCTGTAGCTGTCCACTGGGTGTGCTAGCCCTAGGGTTTCCTGGGTGGTACAGGCCTATGTTTTGCCCGGAGGCCACCCTGCCTGAACTGTAAAGCAATCTGAGATGGCTGCTACTTGTGCTGATCTTGGAGAGTGCCAGGTGAAGTCATACTGTGAATCTAGGCTACTAGTTCTGGGCCTAGGGCTCACTAAGGCTGGCTGTTGCTTGTTTGAGAGGATTTAGGAAGTTGTGAAGCATGACCAGCCATTCATAAGGAAAAGCAGCTTGAGTGTCTATTAGTTGGGTGGGGCAGAGTTTCTGGAAGTCTTCAAGGCAGATCAAACACTGTTCACCAGGTTTATGGAATCTTAGATCGGCACCAGTCTGCCAGCCGTGTAGGGGGAGGGCCCCCAGAGAAGGGACAATGGCTTCTGCTTTCCTTGATGCCAGAGACCTCAGCCTCCCCGTGCATGCCACTTGTTCCCCTCAATCGCCACCCTGGCACCAGAGCCCAGAGATAGTGAGTCTGAGTAGGCAAATCCATATGTGGGTTCTTTATGAGGAACTGCTTGGGGCTCCAGAAGTTTCTTCCACTGACTCAATCCCTACTGGTTTTTGTAGCCAGAAGTTGTGGGGACTTATTTTCCTAGCACTGGACCCTGGGAAGGGGGAACTGGTGTGGGTGTGGAACTCTTTGCTCCCAAGATATTCCTCCCTAATTTTTATCCATCACACGTGGATGTGGGACCAGCCCATTCCATGTCTTTGCCCCTCCTACCAATCTGGATGGATGTGGTTTCTTTAATTCTGTAGTTGTCAGACTTTCATTTAACTCTATTTCTGTTGGTTCTGAGTGATGGTTGTTCTATACCTTAGTTGTAATTTTGTTGTGGTTATGTGAGGAGGTGAGCCATGTCTGCCTATGCTGCCATCTTGACCGAAAGTCCAAACCAGTTGCTCTTAAGTGTCCTTGGTTTAAGGAAGGTAGGCATTCCTAACTAAATGGCTGCAAACTGCTTGTTTAACTACTTGTCTCAGTTTCCCCTTTCTACTTGTCTGGCTTACTAGCCTGTCTGATATAGACAAAACAAAATATTAGGTATAGAGGAACAGTCAGTTCTTGCCATCAGTGTTCCCTATATTTTAGGCAGGTAAGTATGGAATGTATGTTGATGTTTTCTAGTGAAGGAATCATCAGCATGGGAGTTGCTTAAATAAGAACATTCTTAAGAATTGAGTTTGCAGCAATACAAATTTAAGTAAATTGGTAAAGATTGATTCTTGTTCCATTTTGGACAGGTATTAGGATTCTGCATTTGAAATGATGAAGTCATTTTTAGTCATGCGTTTGTATGCCAGATGATTTTATTTTTGGTGGTTGAATTCTCCCATTCAACTGTTAATTTCCTGATAACAGTACTTGTCCAGCTAGTTGGTGAATTCTAAGAGACTATTGGAGATGCTATTATAGTGTGTTGCTAACTAGCCAGTAAGCTCCCTAGATTATGAGAACCTGGAAGGCAGGACTGTGCCTTACTAAACATTATGTTTCTGGTACCCAGTGCAAGTTACACAGTAGGAAGTCAGTAAATGTTTAAATTGATAAATAGAGATTTAGTCCTTTCTTTTGTTTTTCTTTTAGATTTTATTTATTTATTTTTAGAGAGGGGAAAGGAGGGAGAAAGAGGGAGAGAAACATCAGTGTGTGGTTGCCTCTCGTGCAAACCTACTGGGGACCTAGCCCACAACCCAGGCATGTGCCCTGACTGGGAATTAAACCTGCGATCCTTTGGTTCGCAAGCTGGCACTAATCCACTGAGCCACACCAACCAGGATGAGATTTAGTTCTTCAGTGTTTTCTTAATAGGATTCATTCCTTGGTACTTTAGATTGTTGTTGTTGTTTCTGTTAGCAATTTTTTCTGTTTTCATCTCTTACCTCGTTTCTCTTTCCTTTGACCCAAAAGGAAATGTGAAATTAGTGATTATGTAGGTCTATGTCTAGAAACATGGAGCTTTAGACTTTGCAGGGGCATTACACTTGAGAGATAACTAGGTCAATGTTGAATATTCTGAGGCTCATAAGCTACAAGGGACTGTTGGTTCTGAGTAGTGCCACGGTCTTACTGAGAAGTAGTATCCATCTTATACAGCTTCAGAGAGCAGAGAGCAAAGCAACCCAAGTTTGGTTTACTCCCAGTCTGCCTTTTGATTCTGTTGTAGGGATTTGTCGGAGAGAAGTCATTGCTTATGAGTGTCAGTAGGCAGAGTAGGAGAGAAGAACCCAGTGTGTGAGTGGATTAAATTACATAGCATGGTAGTTAAGATTTCTAGCAATTGAGTTACACTCTGAGTTGAATTTAACATCTCTTAAGTCTCATTTTAGTTCTTAGGAAAATGAGACTGTATGGTAGACAGTGCAGGACAGTGGGTTAAGAGCCAGGGTTCTGGGGCCAGATTGCCTGGATCAGAATCCTGGTTCCTCTAATTTACTAGAGGAAGTTATTTTCAATATCTGTGGTCTCTCTAAAATGAGGATGATGATAATAATGCCTGACTGTATAGAGTTATTGTAAGGATTAAGTAAGTAAATACTTACTAAGTGTTTAGCATGATGTCATAAATGCTTAATAATTGTTAATATTTGTTACTGTCTAAATTAAATTACACCTTTTGTTAAGGCTGCTGTCAAAGAGGAGAATTGGTTAAGGAAAAGACCTTTTCAAAATACATGGATTAAAACCGTTATATGTATTAATCACTGAGGATGGGGTTCCAGAGAGGATGACTTTATTTTCTACTTCAAAAATTTTAATAGTTCCCTGACTAGTGTGGCTCAGTGGGTTGGTCATCGTCCTGCAGGCCGAAAGGTCACCAGTTTGATTCCCGGTCAGGGCGCACGCCTGGGTTGCAGGCTGGGTCCCGTTTGGGGGTGTATGAGAGGCGAACAGGTTGATGTTTCTTTCACGCATCAATGTTTCTCTCCCTCTCTTCTTCCTCCCTTCCCCTCTCTAAAAACAAATAAGTAAATAAATAAGAAATATCTTTAAAAACTTTGAATAGTGAGCGTGCTTTAATTTCAGGAGCAGCAGCCTCCCCTCTAGTACTAAAAATGTAAAGTACTTTTGTGCTAAAAATGTTTCCATTTCTCTTGTTCATGATAAGAACTTTTTTTGTTGTTGCTTTTAAACAATGTGATTGTGAGAAGCAGTGTGAAACAGCCCTTATTTTGCTATTAAGGAAAGAAAAAGCAATTTCAAAATAGGTCTGTCTCAATAACAAAACTGATTCCAAGTCCTGGTGTTACAAGTACTACAATTTAAGCTAGATATTTTTTTTCTGAACTTCTGGTCAAAAAAGTGAAACTCCTCAGTAATAGGAAATGATACAAAAATATGTTAGCACAGTTGTATATTTTCCATTTCTGATTTTAAAAGTACTTTTTTGAAAAAGTGCTGCCTGCACACATGTGTTTTTCTTTGGTCTATCTATGTTTATCTAGATCAATTTCTTTATTTTACAGTAGTGTCTTTTTCCTAGGAAGAGTTAAATGACTTTCTCAAGTTCAACACAAAGCTGATCAAAATTGAATTAAATCAATTAAAGACAGGTCTTTTAATTAAGAGATTAAATGGTGATGATAAAATAGCACTTTGTGACTCTAAAGCACTTTGTAATCATAGAGCACTCTGCAAATATGAATTAGTGTTATAGCAGGAAATTACCCACAAGCAGTGCTGGGCTCCAAGTATAATGCCAGGCTGATTATTCCAGAGGTCACACAATGGTTAGGTTCAGTGACCAAATTCAGATGCTTACATCAGTTTATTGAGTTAGTTACAAACATGCAGTAAGACGTATAGGTAACAGATGAATATACTGAGACACTTAGGATAGGATATGAGTGGAATGCAAGAACCACACACTACGCGAGTCCTGTGTTACTGTTTCAATTTGTCCAGTCCCTTTACACTGCTTCAGCTTTCCCTGGTGACAGTGTGATTGCCAGGATCTGAGTTGAGGGTTAGTGAGGGGACTTGACAGATGGAAGGTGTCCATATCCAGCATTTGTTTGCTCTGTTGGAGAGATACAAGGTATTTACGTATGAACACCACTGTAACTTGCTGTTAACCTGAAGAGCTATTTATCTGCGTGTTGCTTGCAGATGACAAGGTGATCTTGTCGAATGGTGATCACCAGTAGGTGTTTGATTTAGAGATGATGTAGCCATCAACCCGTATGTGCGGCATAATCCATGCTTTGTGAATATTTAAGGTTTGCTTCATCCTTCCATCCTTTGCTATCTATACATAACACTCTTGCTTCGTTCCATCCTTTTTATCTCTATTCAAAACAAACGTGTTCTAGTTTTTCTGGGGTTTTTTGTTTTTTGTTTTTTTTCCTTTATGGCAACTATCTTAACTTCTAATGTACTATACAAATTTTGTCTGTGTTTTAAAAGTTATTTGTTTACTATCTTTGCTTAGTTTCATTTATATTTCTTGTTTCTCTAATTAGTGATATAGCAGATTGAACATTCTTAATACATCAATCCCACTTCACAATTATCATTTACTATTATCTTCTAAAGGCACAGAAACCCTTGTTTGGTTTGGTTTTGTTCTGTTTTGGTAGAGGACTGATAAATATTATAACATAGGAATCTAAATCCATAACAAAGGGGAAGTTGCTCAAAGAGTTGGAACTCTTTCAGCTCTCTGTATGAACTTCATTGAGTTTAGTCCTTTCATTGCTTAGCCTTAGATAAAAATGTGCAGATTATATAAAAAATGATAATGCTTTAAAGTTATGATTTGATGCTCCTTCTTTCTCTGGGGAAAAAGCATTTTTCATAGCTAGAAGCAGAAATCCTATAAATCTCTTAGGTCAGACTCTTACAATATAGAGAAAATAACATTGAATTCTTGCTGGAAATAATCTGTCTAGAAAATTTCTTGCTGGGTATTATCTGTGAGAAAACTCAGAAAACAGTGGGTGGTTTAATATCATCGAATTATTGCTATTATATAATTATTATATGAAATAGAATCTAATTTAAGTAGCTGTATATATAGTAAATTGTATGTATGTATTGATATTTTGATGTGCACTTACATAGTTATTTTTCCTGTGATAAACAGATAATCAGAATTGTGGAAATGACAACTCAAATAATTTAATAAACTTTTTGTTTTTAATGCCATGTGTAAATCGGTTGTAACTTGATTGTTTTTAATTTTATATTTAGTATAATTTTGAAAATGTGTCTCAGACATTTGATGACCTTCCAGCAAGATTTGGTTATAGACTTCCAGCTGAAGGTTTGAAGGTAAGAAAATTGTAATATATGGTAAAAGCATGAAGTATTTAATAAGGTAATTTGATTGCTCTTTATTTGTTTAAAGGATGAAAATATCTGTTACTATTTCTTATCATAAAACTCATACATATTCGTTTGTACAGGGTTTAGACTATTCAAAAGGTATAAAGAAGAAAGTGGAAATCACCTATGATTGTATGACTCTGAACTAGCCACTGTTAATATTTTGGTATGCAGTATCTTAGACCTGTTTTCTAGGATATGTGCCATGTGTATGTTTGTAGATGCGTGTGTGTGTATTTATGTATTGAATACATGTTTATATGAATAATGAACCTATATTTAACACTAACAGGGTTTTCACTGCCTTTTTCACTTAATCATATGTCTAGAAAATCTTTTCATGTTTTTATTTGCAGTGACTATATTTTTTTTTTGAAGATTTTATTTATTATTCTTTAGAGAGAGGGGAATATTCCCAGAGGGAATATTGGGGTGTTAAATAATAGTACACACCTACAGATCCTTTTTTCTGAATATGTACCGCTTTTAATTCATAAGTTTATAAACTCATAAAGTTCACACTTGTCCTTTGCCAGTCTGTTTCTCCAAATCTAACACCTGGATTCTTCTGGCTCACCGACTGTAGACTGTGGTTAGTAGCCACACACTTCAGTGAAACAAGCTATGAAGGAAGCTGGCATCAGTGTCAGAAATGTTCAAACTGCCCTGGCTGGCGTGGCTTGCTAACTTGGTTGGAGTGTTGTCCTTGGTTGCAGTTTGATTCCCATTGTATCCCTGGTCCAGGCGTGGGTGCGTGCAACTCCCAGTCTGGCTCTATGCGACCCCCTATTGGACGCATATAGCCCTGGTGCAGGTGCTGATTCCCTGTTTGGGCACGTACAGGAGGCAAACAATGGATGCCTCTCTCTCGCATGGATGTTTTTCTCTCTCCTTTCCTCTCCAAAAGCAATGAAAAAAAAAATGTCCTTGGGTGAGGATAAAAAAAGTTCAAACCTGTAGTGACTTTTTATGTACTGTATTTTGCCATGTATAATGTATGCTTTTTTGCCCAAATTTTTTAGTGAAAATAAGGATGCACGTTATACATGGGTATATTGGTTACACACCATGGATATAATAATGGGCATAATAATCCCATGGGTGCGCATTATACATGGCAAAATACATGTATATTCCTCCCGTAGTTCATTGAACATCCTTATAAGCAGTGTTTTAAATTCCATATCTGGTAGGATGCGTGTCTCTATTTGGTTTAGTTCTTTTTCTGGAGATTTTTTCATGTTCTTTCATTTGCGACATGTTTCTTTGTCTCCTCATTTTGGCTGCTTCTTGGTGTTTGTTTTGATGTATTATGTAAATCTTACACTTCTCCCAGTCTTGGCAGGTGACCTTACATAGTCTGTGTCTTGTGGAACCCAGTGGCTCAGCCCGGTGCTCCAAGAATGTCCCTTGTAAGGGTTGTGTGTGCCCTCTTGTTGTGTTTGAGCCTTGATTGCTGTCGGCAAGTCAGTGGGTGGGGTTGATCCTCAGGATGGCTGGCTGGAAGGATTGGCTATGACCACATGTACCAGCTGCTGTGCAGGGGCTAACTGGAGTAGGATTTGCTCCAGTGAGGCTGTGGTGCCTGCTGAGACAGCCCTTTGGGTATGTTGTTTGTGGAGCTAATTGGGTGGGATTCTGAAGGCAGCTGCCTGGTATGTTGGTTTTGGGGCCTCTTGGGTGGGGCTTCTGTGCAGGCCAAGGTCAGCCATTGCCTATGCTTGGCCCTGGGCCGCCCGGTAGGAGCTACAGAGTGATCCACAGCTGGTAGCTGCCTGTGCTGTGCCCGGATGCATGTGGGAGAGGCAACAGGGTAAACTGAGGAAGGCCAAAATTGCAACTGGGCCTGGGGCCACTCAGCAAGAGGCACAGGGCATGGTGTGGCTGTGAGGCACCTTTCTGGACCCTTTAGACCTTTGAGAGTTTTTAGAATGGTCTGCAGCACAAGTGAGGCCTGCTGCCTGTGAGGAACAACCTTGGGTGAGGCAGGTCTTGGGGAGTCACCAGCTTGGGGTGCGTGGTGTTCCCAGGTTAATGGATTTCAGTGCTGGGCCTGGGGCCTTTCAGCAAGAGGCACACACACATTGAGACCAGTTGTAGCCTGGGGTCTGTGGACCTTGAGAGTTTTTAAGAAAGTCTGTAGCACCTGTGTCTGCAGGCCAAGTCAGGGCAGGGCTCAACACAGGAATAAAATTGGCTGTCCCTCCAGGCTCTCACCCTGAAACCACATAATTTAGTTTCTCCCCAGTATGTCTCTGGTGCCTTTCAAGCTGCTGTCCCTTCTCTGGAGCTTATGATGAGTGTGAGTGAGACTGTACATGGGCCCTTTAAAAGGATGCCTGGGTTTTCAGCAGCCTTCGGTTCTCATCTGGATGGAGTCCCTGCTGGTTTTCCTAACCAGTTTCTGTGGGAACTCCTCTTCCTGGCACCAGAATCCTGGGTTGGGGAGCTCATTGCGGGACTGGGACCTGTCATTCCTCTGGTGGGACTTCTGCAGCTGAGGTACCCCAATTCTCAACGGTCACATGTGGGTGTGGGACCAGCATATTTCACATCTCTGCCTCTCCTATCAGTCTCCATGTGGCTTCTTTATAACCTTAGGGGCGTTCTGTCCAGCTAGTCTTCAGGTGGTTCTCCAGGTTGATTGTTCTATAATTTTGGCGTGGTCATGGGAAGAGGCAAACACAGTGTTTACCTACTTCCTCATGTTGACCAGAAGCATCTCATATGACATCTTTTGTTCAGATTTAATTAAAATCTAAAATTTAACTCATTGATAAAAATATATAACAAAAAATGTTTTGGGGGAGAATTCTAACAGTATATATATACAAGGCGAGATGTAACTTTCAGGTGGAAGATACTCAGTTACTGCTCTGAATAATGTTACAAATGTAAAACTTAATTTGTGAAGAAGTTTTTTGAAAAATTTTTCTTTTAATACAGTTAAGGGTTTCACTTTTAATTAGTATGTAACACTCACATTTCTGTCTTATTAAGTGCATTCCTCAGTGATGTGCAGGAAGACATGGAAGGCATGGCTATCCAATTTGCAGATGCACAAAGCTTGGAATGGTTAATATACTAATGTTTTGCCCTTGACTCTTAAAAGATAGGTACTGAAAAGTAGAAGTATAGCTTAGTTGCAACATGTTAAAAATTTGTTGAAACAACTGTGACGTATTTGCCAAAAATCTACTTCGGTTTTGGAGTGCTTGAATAGAACGGGTTAAATGTCTCAAACAGGTGAGAGAGTGGTAGTTCAGAGCACCTTTCTATGGGGTTGGCCAAAAAGTCCATACATATGGTTTTCTTCATAAAATAGAAGACACATTTTTCATTTTCACCAATAACTTTATTAATTTGGATATTTTGTGTATGTTGACTATCTCCTGTGTGGTATAACATTGATTGTTCTCAATCAATGTCTCAATTTGATCTCTATTAACTTCAACTGGTCTACTCGACCATGAAGCATCGTTCAGCAAGAAATCTTCAGCACAAAACTTTGCAAATCACTTTTGACACATTTGATCAGTCAGACCACCTTCTCCATACACTTCACAAGTCTTTCTTTGAGTTTTAGTTGCATTGTTATCTATCTTGAAATAATAAAGCATAATATGCCAGAAATGTTGCGTATTTTCTTTCAAATTCAATATTAAAATGACTACACAAAAATTCACCAATTTTGATAAGCTTATTTTTTAAATGTATGCTGATATGACAGCTGTCATAATACAATCTAACAAAATAATTTCGAATGAAATTAAAGACAACTAAGCACTTCTAGAGCCATCTTGCAGAAAAAAACAAATGAACTTTTTGGCTAACCCACTATTTACTAGATGGGATGCTGCCTGATTCATGAATTGTAGAATAAAGCCAATTAGATCTTCAACTTAAAAAAAGAAAAAGATTTGTTGTTATATTGGTCAGATCATGTATAGTAGTATGGTCAGTTTTTGGCACCCAACTGAAATATGGTAAAGTTTAAGAACCAAGACAAGCAACACTTTTTCTGTTACTGCTTCCCATGGTTAGAATAATTTGCTCTGTTCTGTGCAGTTGTGCTACATGCTGCTTATACTATGTTTCCTCTTATCTTATTGGATGTTAGTTCTTTTCAGATATTACTTGGATAGACTCAGTCTAATCTATTTTAGTACTTAACCAGAGCCCTCATGAAATGTGACCAGTATATTCAGAGCATAGTGTTAAAGGAACTTACGATGATATAAATTACAGTTAAAGGATGGTTTGCTGCCTAAGAGGAGACTAATCCCCAACTATTTGTAAAAAAGGAATTAAATGTGTCCTCTATGTGAAAGTTACTGGTAGATTTTGGAAGAATGATTTAATAAAGAATTAGAGAAAAGGGCAGTGGATATTTTTAACATTGTAGAAAGTTGTTGATATAAATAAAATCATCTGTCTCACATTAGGAAAATGTTAGCCAATAAAATCTGATTGATCAGTAGAACTCATTTTGGTCAAGGTTTGAATGTAAAAATTGGGGTAGAAAGGTTGACATATTCATCATTTGAAATATTTGTATCAAATTGTGAAATCAGCCTTAATTGCCTTTTAGACCGTCATTTTTGATTATTCATTTTTATAAATGTTCACTCCTGTTCTTGCCCATTTTGTTGTTCACCCAGTGGTGGTTTTTGTTTTTTGTCTTATCTGTCGTGTGGGGGCAAGATAGCATGACGGTTGAAAGCATAGGATCTAGAGTTAGACTTTCCTGGAATTGCATGCATGCTATGTGTAACCTTGGGCAAGTCACTTTCTTTGAGACTTAGATTCTTCGTCTTTAAAAGAGTGATGATAATAGTAGCTACCTCATGGGGTTACAAAGATGAACTGAATTAGAACAGTTAAAGGACACAGTACTTGACACACCATACTGAGTACCATGGCTCAACAAATGTTAACTGCTAGATGTTGCTGCAGTTATTAATTCATAACTTAAGGTATTCACTAAGAAAACAACGTATCACTTCTTCCTGCTTTGCCTTTCACGCTCTAATGTAGGCAAAGATGCACTGTTGCCTTGTATTTACCTCTTTTGTTGAAGTATTGCTGCATGTACTTAATTTTACTCATTTTATAGTTCGACATCTCTGAAGGGAAGTGAAGGCTCTTTTCAGCCTGAAACAATATTTTGAACAAAACCACTTTACTTAATATTCTAGCTTTTTATGACTTTATTAACCAGTGTAATTCATCAGCAAAAGTAATTTTTCCATAATGCTTACCCTGAAATGTTGCAATTCTGAATACTTTCTGAAGCACTAAAGCAAAATTATATTTGTATGATTTTTATGTTTAGATTATTTCAGTTAAAAAGTGGTATCCCAAACCGCTTTGGAAAACTGCTTCGTGGTATTTAATAAAGCTTAGTGCTCTACAATCCTACTTCACTGTGCATACTTCACAGATGTATACATGTGTTTATAAAAAGACTTGTACTAGAATGTTTATAACAGCACTATTTGTGATAGCCCCTACCTAGAAATTACCCAAATGCTCATCAGCTATAGAATAAATTTTAATAGTAAATTAAAAAATGGGACAACTGTAATAGCATAATCAATAAAATATATCAAAAAATGGAGAATAAATTTTGGCAAATTCATATAATGTAATACTACATAGAAATGAAAATGAAAAATCTACGATGTATATCTCAACAGTATGGTTTCTTAACAGTAGAATTGAATCTCACAAATACAGTACTGAGAGAAAAAATCTAAAAGAGCATTTACTATACTGTAGGATTCTGTTTAGCTGTGTGAAAATAGGCCAACACTAATCTAAGCTCTTGAGAGTTCATGCAGTGATGCTGGGTACTGGGCTGGGGAGTAATGAGTGGCACGGAGGGCGAAGGGAACCTCTGCAGCGCTGTTAATGTTCTATGTCCCCATACAGGGGCAGTCAGTTGTGAAAACCTATCAAGCTGTGGAATTCTATTTTGTGCACTTTACTTTATGTAGAGTCATTAAAGCTTTTTAAAAAAATCAACATATTGATATATTGTAAACTTACCACATTATGCATTTGATAATACGTGAGGTGCCAATGTACGTCACTATTTTTGTGCAAGATCTTGTTTAATCATCAGAGAATTACAAAAACAAAGAGAAGAAAGGTGGTCATCTAGTTTGAGTCCCCCAGGCATTGGTAGTTGAGCTTCCTGCATAGTATTGGCATTAAGTTCTCCTGTCATAGTAAGATCTTGATCATAGAATAAGCATCAGTTTAATAAGAAGGGTTTGGCCCTAGAACACAGGTGGCAAACACAAGGCCCACGAGCCGAATCCAGCCCTCAACTTGTTTTATCCACAGCCCGGCACCTCGTTTCTACCTGGTGGCAGTGCCAAGCTCCTTGCCCCTAGTTAAGGAGTACATTTCTCCTTAAGGAGTTACATTTACACAGTCCTAAAATCACATTCGGCCCTTTGAAGGCAACCACAAGGCTGATGTGGCCCCCGTTGAAAATGAGTTTGACACCCCTGAGCCTGGAGGGTGATGCTAGGCCTGTGGACCTCGCTTAAGGCAGCACCTTCTTGGCCACTCCTATTTAAGGAACTTCTGCCAAATTAACTTGCCAAGCCTGTTACTCCTCTTCATAGACTCTGTGGATGAAAGAAAGTAAACTTACGTGTAGTTTTAAGTGACTTCACACCTGATGGAAGAATAGGAATCAGTAAGCTATTTTAGCAAGTTACTCTTTTTTTGGCATAATCAATAAGAAAGATAATGTTTAATAATTTAAGACCTTTTTAAAGAATTCAATTTTTCATTAATGCTAATAGTGTTTTTTACTTCTAGCCTATGTGTATTTTTTATATATTTTAAGAAAAAATAATGCATGCTTGTCATAATACATTCAACAATATAGAAGTGATAAGAAGCAAATATAGAAGCAAAGACCTTTTAAAAGTTCCACTTGTATGGTCTGTACATAACATAAATTTACTAATTCTAAGACACATTTTATTACCCCATATTTGAACATCTCTGAAATTGGGATTTTTTCAATTGATGTCCACCAGGTGGCAGTCACAATGGTGCTGTCATCCAGAACATGGGAAATTTGGCCTTAGAGGCTCTTGTTGTCTTCACTTGAGTTGTATGCCTTAATAGTACTGCCCAGATTCAGTTTAATTGCTGTCTTGAAAAGAACTGTACTATGTGATTTGGCATTAAAGCAAAAAGTGGGTGTGTGTGTGCGCGTGTGTGTGCATGAAGGTGCAGAAAAAGCAGCAGGGTGTAAATTTAACATGAGTGAAGTAAATATTCATCGTGGGAATGATAACCACAGTCCTTGACACGGGGTAGATCGGGCCTGCCGACACCCGTGGTGACCCTGACTCGGATGCGTGTACCGGGACACGCGGGGAAAGCAAGACCGGGGCTACGTGGCTGATTCCTCCCATTTCCAGGAAAAAGCCTCGTGGCTTGCCCAGCCAGGGTTTTTATCAGGGA
>PVJI01010031.1:20637-62508 GCA_004026765.1 Micronycteris hirsuta
GGACCAGGTGAAAGCAATATTCAGAGATCAGCAAGCCGGAATTTTTTAAGATACACCTTTGCCAAATTCCTATTAGAGAATTCCCATCCCACAGACATGATCCACACTTGCTCACACAGGAGTCACACGGAGCTGTGCTCAAAACGTGTAGATTCTCAGGACTGTGTGTTTACACACGTGTGGAAATCACTGCCACAAGTCCTAGTAAAAACAAATGCTTTATGAAATCAAGAGGGAGGACTATTTATGAGTAAATTAAGGTATGTTAAACTTTTATTCCTGAAAGATGTGTAAAAGCATTCCCTCTCACAAGCTAAGCAATAAAACTTCAGGCAGGAGAAATTGCCGAATCCTGTGGAATAGATGTTTGTTTGGAGTGACCGATAAACCGTGCAGACTGTTGTTAAGGCACTGCGTGATCGGTTTTAACTGCTTCATTTCTTTCTATAAATGGATTTAATGAATTTGATCATCTTGATGCATTTATTCAGTGTTTTACATCTTTTGAGATAGTCATTTGGTTTTTGTTTTAATCTATTCATATAACATTTAATACTAATAAATTAAATTTATCAATATAACATTTTGTGTTAACAAATACCATTTGTTAATATAGCATGTTATATTAATACATTTTCTGATGTCAAACTATCATGTAGTTTGGGGGAAGCAATTTGCTAGTTACTTTTTAAATTAATAACTATCGTATGGCCATCTTTTCCATGTACTGTATATAGATTCACCTTATTTTTTTAATGGCTTCATTATTTTTCTCTTATATGAATATATTATAGTTTCTCTTGTATGAATATATTATATTAACAGCTACCTTATTGATGTGCATGGTTTCAAGTTTTTGCTATTAAAACAATGTAGCAGGGACCATCTTTCCACATATACCTTTATTAACTGAGGCTAGTGTTTCTATAGAACACATTTCTAGAAAGTCTGTGTATTTTCATTGTTTGAGAATATAGAAGAAAGGTAAAAGTTAATTTTAAATAAGAATAAATACTTTCGACTACAAAAAGTTAATTTAAAATAAGTTTTTGCTTGGTTTAGAAATGGCAGTCCTTGCTGGGAAATATACCAACATGCTAATAATAGTGGTTGTCTTGGGGTAATAGGCTAATGTGTGACTTTTTTAAAAACTTTTAATAGCAAAAAGAGAACTTACTTAAAAAAACTAAATGCTTATGAAATCAAGTACTACTTAAAAGTTCTGGGATTATGAGCAGCTGGAGAGTAAGAACTGTGGTGTTGCCAGATAACTCATCTAACATAATGCAAAACACATAAAACAGACTCAAAAGATGTTGGTAGAAGCAAGTTGAATGGATTTTTTGGAGTTGGAAACAGAAAAATCTTATCACCAATTCTTTTTCAGGGTTTTTTGATTAACTCAAAACCAGAGAACGCCTGTGAACCCATAGTGCCGCCACCACTAAAAGACAATTCGTCTGGGACTTTCATCGTGTTAATTAGAAGACTTGATTGTAATTTTGATGTAAAGGTAATGTTTATTTTTTAATTTTTTTGTTACTGTTTGTTTAGTTAATATCTTAAATACTTTCTTGTTTCAGAACTGATTTTAAAAGCTTACACAATTCATTCAGATTAAAAAATGAAAGGAGTGAGGATATTGGAAAATGAGATGGTGAAGGCAAAAAATACAGGAGCAGGTTTACCTAAGTCTCATTCATTTGCTGTACATTTTTTAAAAAATATTTTATTTATTTATTTTTAGAGAGCAGGGAAGGGAGAGAGAAAGAGAAGGAGAGAATCATCAATGTGTGGTTGTCTCTCACATGGGCCCCCCCTCACTGGGGACCTGGCCTGCAACCCAGGCATGTGCCCTGACTGGGAATCGAACCGGGACCCTCTGGTTCCCAGCCTGCACTCAATCCACTGAGCCACACCAGCCAGGGCCATTTGCTGTAAACTTTTATCTAAGCCTTTAGCAGCCAGTGCAAAGAGAAAGAAGATCCTATTCGTTTCATGATTCAGTTTTAGTATGACTGACGACAAACAGATTGCCTAGTATATAAATCATTACTATTGGCTCTAAGAATTTCCAGGTGTTGTTGGGCATCTTTGAACTGTGGTTGAATAGTGGAATCTTGTTTGATCTAATGTGGGAACGGAAATGCTAACCTTCTCCTGTACCCGTACCCGTGTTACATTGGGGTTTCTCTCTTGTAATAAGCTGATCCTGTTACCTGTATAAAATTTGTCTCCCTAGAGTGGATAAGCTGGTGTTTTAGGTAGTAAAACAGAGTTTGCCATAGGACTTCCCTCACTATCATCAGCATCACTGTAAAGGTGTGTTAGTTTTTTGATACTTTTAACACTGTTTTTCAAATCTGTTTTTGGACTATGCCTGAATTTTGTCTCTGTTCCTTTCATTTCATGAAAGAAATAACACCTCCACCACAAACTTATTAAAGGAATAAAAATAAAAATAATTGTAGAGGGATTTGAAAATGTAGGGCACTTTGTAAATAATGGGTATCATTACTATTGTATATTAGTTACAAACCTAAACTTTCAATTGCTTGTAAATAGGAAATAAATTAGAGCTTGGAGTCAAATGTAGTAGGTTTCCTGTTCTTCAGAATTCTTATGTTCATAGTAGTTTGAATTTAAACCATTTTAAGATTTGACCCAAAACTAAGCTTTCATAAATATAGATAGAACAATCTATATTGTTCAAACAATATAGTTAGAACAAACAAAAATGAAGTGTTATTTGATACTTAATTAATTTCTTGCCTCTAAAAAATTAAAAATAAACTAAATGCTGATTCCAAGGTTTATTACACTATTATGCTATGTAATTTTTTTAATCCTTACCCAAAGATATGTTTATTGATTCCAGAGAGAGAGGAAGGGAGAGAAAGGAGAGTAACATCAATGTGAGAAAAACATCAATCAGTTGCATCCTGTACATGTCCTGACCAGGGGTTGAACCTGTAGCCTAGGTATATGCCCTGACCAGGAATTGAACCTGCTACCTTTTGGTTTTCGGGTCGACACTCCAACTGTCACTGGCCAGGGCTATGCTATATCATTTTTGCCTCAGTTCAGTTTTTGGTAACTAGAAACCAGAATAACTTTATTTATTTTTTCCTTTAATTTAATTTTTAATTATATTTTATTGCTTATGCTGTTACAATTGTCCCAATTTTCTCCTTTTGCCCCCTCCACTCAGCACCCCTCACTACTCAGGCAATCTCCACACCATTGTTCATGTCCATGGGTCATTTGTGTAAGTTCTTTGGCTACTCCTGTAACTACCACTTTGTACTTAATCCCCTCACCTCTTCACCCACTTCCCTCATGCCCCCTCCCATCTGGCAAGCCTAAATGCTCTCTGTATCCATGATTCTGTCTCTGTTCTTGTTTGCTTAGTTTTTTTTTTAGATTCAATTGTTGATAGGTATGTATTTATTGACATTTTATTGTTCCTAGTATTGATCTTCTTTTTCTTAAATCTTAAATAAGTCTCTTTAACATTTCATATAGTAATGCTTTGGTATTGATGAACTCCTTTAGTTTTTTCTTGTCTGTGAAGCTCTTTATTTGTCCTTTATCTGCTAAAATAAAGGAAATGGCAGATTAAAAACTTATCAATGTTTTGTGATTTAGAGATAACACAGAGGCAAATAAGATAGCAGACAAACAATTTTCGGAGGGTAGGAAACTGCATTGTTGGTGACATTCTAAAATAGAGCACTTTTAAAAAAATGTGTTTTGTCTTCTGTTGGGAGAAGTGCATCTGAGCTTTTTAATTTATCTTGCCCTGAAGAGACACAGCAGAATGTGTATTTAGAAACAGTATTTGGATACTTGGAATGTCCAGAAGGCCAGTGAGAACATTGATCACACGCCAGCTGTTATTCTGACAACAATCACTTACTTACACTGAGAAATCCTCTGAAAAATAAAGCTCTTTAGAGGAAAAGCAAAACAGTGTTATTTTGTTTGTCTTTGTAAAATGCTATTCTTTTCTGTGACAAGATTATTTGGAAATGTTAGTTTGGGGTGAGTATTTGAAGTTAAAAAGACTTTGCTGGCTCTTTAGCAAATAAATTAAGGCTATATTAAATGTTTTAATTAGAAAAACAACTTTTTAGCATTCTGAGACAGAGTTCTACAAGGACTTATATTAGCATTTCCATGGGAAATATACCATTTAAAAAATTTTTGTAAAACACTTCGGTTATTTCAAGAACATTAAAATAATAACATAAAATAGAATTTTTCAAAACTGTACAAATTTCTGTCTATAATCAAATAAAATTAATTATCAGGAATCTGCCCATTATCATTATAGTCCAGGTTATTATAATCATATGATTTTAATGCAAAGTCAATTATTTCATAGTCAATTTATTTTTAACTGAACTCTAAGGATGCTTGATAAACAGAATTGGTGCAGTGCATGTACTTCTGAATTTTATTATCATCTATGCTCTCATAATTATTTTTGAAAAATATGGCTATAAAACCATATAGGCCATCATCAAGAGGCTGAAAGGACAGATTATTTTCTCAGACTTTTTTTTATGGCACGGATGGAGTTGCATTTGGATTGTAGATGATAAGGAATATGTTCATACTCATTTTCACGTTGGAATGTGACATTTATAAAACTTGGTTATGGTACAAACCCCTATTTTACTTGACTTCTGACTCTCTCAAGTCACATTTTTATTTCACCTGTCCCCTCAACCTTAACCTTCACAAATTTACAATGTCCTGGATGGTGGTGGCTCAGTGGTTTGAGTGCTGGCCTGCAAATCGAAAGGTCACTGGTTCAATTCCTGGTCTGGAGACATGCCTGGGTTGTGGGTCAGGTCCCCAGTTGGGGGTGTGCAAGAGGCAATCAGTCAGTGTATCTCTCACACATCGATGTTTCTCTCCTTCTCTTTCTTCCTCCCTTTCCCTCTCAATAAAAATAAATAAACAAAATCTTTCAAATCCAACATTTAAAAAAAAAAAAAAGAGTTTACAAGTCCCCATACATGCTGAGTAGTCTCTCCCTGTCTCTTGGTTTTGACCATGTTCTTCATCTGTAACATCTTCCCTCTGCTTGTCTGTCTGGGAAATTGGACTTCTAAGATGAAGTATCATCTCCTGTCTGAAACCTTTTCTGATTTTTCTCCAAGGAAGACTAGATCACTTCTTTTATTAAGTACTTATGTAACCCTATGTCAGTCTCTTGGAGGGAGAAGATAACGTTTTAGATTCTCTAGTTCTGGTGTCTAGTACACTGTATGGTACTTGGTAGATGATTAATAAATATGTGCTGAATGAACTAATTTAGAAAATTCTAAGGGCTTACAATTAAATTTAACTGGGTAGGGAATAAATAATATTATCGGAATCTTCTATTGGCTTCATGTGCACTTCACTTAATGCTCTTGGGTATTTTTAAATCTAGGTATGTCTAGTCCCACAAACATTTTTCGGTAGGTCTACATACTTTATGGGAATTTAAAAAAAATTACAATAAACTTTTTAATTATTTGAATCTACACCATAAGGTCATAATAATAAAAATATTTTTTGCAAAATTTTGATATATTACAAAATAGTCCTCCAGTTTTCCTCTCTAGGATTACCTTTCATTGTCATTTTTCAGGCCTCCCGACTAATGCATCACATGCTATTTCCAGAATTGCACTTTATTTCACTAGTACTAAATAGATATGACCTTGAGTAGAAATTAACCTCTGCAAATCATCTAAGTCATTTAATGTTGTCGCTTGATTTTTATAAATCTTCTCTATAATCCTACAAAGTAATGTATAGCACTTGTTATTAATCTACTTGAGAATTACGTTTAAAAGATTCTACTAAAAGAATGTGTCCAAAGATACTCGGTGGATGGAAACATTTCAACCCATATTATGGTTCAAATAACTTTGTGCTACTAGTTAGTTAATTTACTCATTTGTTTTTTCTCCCACTCTTTAACTGATAAACATAACTGCACTTTAATAATTAGGTTTTTTTTAGACACAAATTTATTCAGTATTAAAACAACAAACCAAAAAGTACTTTAAAATCAGAAATGTAATATTAAATGAAAGAAAAAAAAACCGGAGAATCACCTAATTGCATGTATTTTACCCTAACCCAATGAAGCAGTGTTATTGTTACAGAACAGACGGGGGCTGGGTGGTGAACAATATACTGTTACCAAAAGGATACCCCCTTTTCTCCGGGGATTTCCCCCATACTAGGTTCGCTTTGCTCATCGCCAGAGGAAAGACGTCTCTCAATGCCAGAAACTGGTGAAAAGGAAAGGAATTATTTATTTAAAAGTTACACAGGCTTAGAGTAATGACTTAATGTCTTCATTAAAATTCTAAAGTTCTTTAGAATACTCACAAACACACACAATCCTTCCTTCTCCCCTTTGCCCAGTCCGGGGTACCGTATCTCAGGGAAAGAAGTAGAAGTCCGTGATTCAGGCAGACCCTCAGTTCCAACACCATCCACCATGTCGCCATCACAATCTCCAGTTAATCCAAAGCCATGTAGCACCTTCTCATGGCCCACCAGCAAGAGTCCTTTCACCCCTTTTCTTCCAGGCAGCCTCTCCTGCTGCCTAAGCCATGTGGCAGAAGGACCAACCTAAAGCCACATGGTCTTCTCTCTTGCCCAAGCTGAGGGGTCCCTCCTTTGTATGGCTGCCGTGCCTGGGTTTTTAAATTCCAGCACCAGTCTTCCTCTGCAGCCCCATTTCCGACTCCTCCCACAATCAGTTACACCTGCCAGCATTCCCATATTCTTCCAGCTTTACTGGGCTGCCATGGTTAACTGTGGGCAGGTGTGGCCCCATGGCATGGAGCCAATCATCTCCAAGCTCTCATGAAGGCCCTGTAACTAGGGAGAGTTGCCTCCCAGTTACCTTGGGTGGAAGTCACTTCCATCCCCCTGGCTCAAAGCATTGCCACAGCTATTTAACATATCCATGAAACCAGTTAAAGGTTATAGATATGTTAAATGACCATGCCAGAGGTCAAAGCTGTTGCTATGCAAAACAGCTCTGAATGGCCCTGCTCCATGTGTCCCATCCCCCCAACTCAGACTTGTCGGGGTGAGGACATCCTTTATATATTTTTCTAATATTTCCTGGACACCTTGAGTTCTGGACCCCATTACAAATCCCTGTTTCGGGCCCTCCCTCTCGGCTGCACCCCATTACATTATTTCGGTAACTTTATTTACATATTTCTTCCCTACACATTCTTTTGCTTCAAAATCAAGATATTCAGATTACTCAGATGCACTGTAAATGACGAATGTCTAATTAAGGAGGAAAGCTGGGGCTGAGAGGAAGAGGGAAAGATAGCTTATATCATTGAACTTACGGTAATGAGAATGAAGTGTCATTATAGCCCAGCACTGTCATTTGTGGAGTAGCTGTTCTCCACATGGCTTCTAGAGATACTAAAATAACGTGAGGAAAGAATGGTGTTGGAATGGGATTTAATCTTTGCAGTTGTCTCAGGTTGGTAGAACTGCCCAAACCCAGTGTATATAGCCAGGATGGTCAGAAGAGGCCAGGCTCTGAAACCACCCAGTATCTGTGTTATGTTTTTTTTTTTTTTTTATCTTATTGTGTTTTGAAATATAGCATACACAGAAAAAGTATTTATAATGTATGTATGTATGAATATAAATACTTAACTACCCTGCTTTTAAGAGAGACCTGTTACTTATTAATGTTAAAGTTGTTAGGTACTTCAAGCAGACCAAATGAAAGACTTCATTAGGTAAATTCTTCATCTTTTAGATTTTATTAATATACAGATATTAAACTAGTATTAATATCTGATTTTTATGAAGGAGTTTCCTACTTGTAATATTTTTACAATAATTTCAAATGTTTTAGTAAAGTGATGTTAAGTGTACCATGAAGTGATTGCTTATTAAAGCTGCTCGTTCTGTCTTGTATTTGAAAAAGCTTGTGATGAGATTTTTTGCTGAGGCCAGAGTAAAACCCCAGCAGTACAGCGCATTTCTTGTTTCTTTATGTAGAGTCTTTTCTTTTTGTTCCATAATATTTATTGTCTTTCCCTCTCTCTTGGTTCTAGCCTAGAAAACTCATAGGTATATCTTTTCTTACTTCCACTGCTGTGGAGTAGAGCTTTTGTTACAATGCTTCAGAACACCAAAATGAATAGGCAGCAAGGGAGGCATAATCAGAGATCTGTCACTGGGTGGCGCTGAGCATCACAATTCTTACTGTAATTGCTCCATCAGTTATTTTTAAGTGCAGTGGGAGTCCCTGGCATACTTGGAAATTCCCAGTAGGCTGATAGCAAGTTCAGAGAGTTATTATTCTTTTGGTGCACAAGAACTTCTCCCATCAAGCTTTATTTACAGTGGTGGGTGGGTTGAAATACAGCTTCTGCTGTGTTAGGATGAGAAATAATTAAGATTTGATTGGATATGAATCTTATCAGTGTCCAAAAAAATGTGAACTTAGATTCTTCATTTTAATATGTACTTTAATATACACAGGTAGCTAGAGAATATTATATGGATACTCTTGTTAAATTGCAATTCTGAAAATTAATTATTTAGATAGCTTTTAACTAATGTAGTTTATTTTAAGTGGGGCAGTTCATTTGTAGTTAAAATTTTTTTGAAAAAGCATCTTTACTTCAAATTAATGACAAGCATCAGAAATAGCCACACATAAAGGTTTATTTGGATTTTCTTAATGTCACTGAGAAAAATAAGGATTATTTTAGTTTTAACCTTTAGGACTAACATGTGTCAGATACGGTATTAAAAAGTTCATTGAAAACAGCCACACTCAAAAGACCTATAAACTAACGACTGATTTTGTGCTGGTGTGTTGCAGAATATTGTTGTTGCACTGAGTGGAAAAGTACCAATCTCCTTTCTGATTGCAGGCAACCTACAGAACATTAAGAACTCACTATATGAGTGGGTGTCAAACGTTTGACTGCAGCCCACACTGAGACATTTATTTTTACTCATGCCCCAATATATAGCAACACGCAGCCAATACTGAAGTTTTATGAAACAGTACTTTCCTGTACTACTCATGATACACTGGTATATGAATTCTCTTTTTACTTAAAACTACACCAAGATCCACGAAGTTATTTTATTGCCCACAATTTTCACTACCTATATATTTAAAAATTGCTTTCCCATGTACCAAAGATTGACTTTAAAATGCTACCACTGAAAAATAACAAAGTCTTAACTGATTTTTAAAGTTCCCAGGATTCTGTTATCTGCCTCACTTGAAACAAATAACTATGCCTACAGATACAGATTTTCCTGGCCTTACCAAAATTTTTTCTAATAAAACAAATAAATTCAACTTTTCTCTAAACCTAAATAGACAGATACAGTTGTGAAGTGCCATTAAAAGGCACATCTCAGAACATCACCTAAAATATCAGATACTGTAATAAATGTCACAGAGCTTCAGCATTAAAATCATGTACTTTTCCTAAGAGTTTTTCTCAACTTTTATGTACTTAATTTTTTTTTAATGTTTAGAATTCTTAGGTTTACTTCTCTGTTTCTTTTACTAACGGTGGCATGAAGCTGGAGTGACTACCAGTAAGTCTTCTAGTAGTAGCACACAGAGAGGAAGTGATATTTGACACTTAGCATTAAAGAGAAAAACCAGCTAAGGCCTGCTGAAGCCCTTCGTGATTACAAGCACTGGAAAAGGTCAAATTACACTTGGTGCCATTTACTTGAGAAAGCTGGGAAAATGCAAAATATTACAGTAAAATTTTTATCCACAATGAGTGAAGTAAAATTTCTGGCATCCTTTTAAGAGGAACTAACCAACAGATATAAGAAAATTTTATTTTTGTGGCCTATGTCTTATTGGGGAGGGTGGCTAGACAGTTACCTTATTTGTGGTTTAGTTTGATTATACAGGTATTTATGTGAGAGAGATTCTCCTGGGCTTGAGATATATACAAATAAACAAGGTAGTTCTTAAGGAACATAAAGTCTGGCATTCAGATTGCTCTAAGTGTTATCAGATCTCTGCTTTTCAAGGTGATAAGTTTAGTTTTCTGATAATGTTTTTTAACAAAAATCGTAAGAAAATGATCTTTGTAATTTTAAGGTAATACTTTATAAATTATTTCAAAATCAGTTTTCTAGTATTGTGATTTTCACTTATCTTCAAGTGTAGCAGGATTTTACTTTTATCTTTTTGAGGAATGGTGAAATTAGTTTACATTTATATTATTTTATTAATGAACTACGGTAATTGAAATTTATTCTACAGGGGTCTGGCACAAATAATGTCCCTTTTTTATTACAAAATCATAAGCATGTAATTCTGTAACCTAACACTATCACACCCAAGCACACCATATGACATTTTAGGTAAAATGTTCAAATTAAAACTATAAATTACTACACCCATATTATTACCCTACCAACCATACTCACTCAGGTGTTACTTCTGCAGGACCCTGTATTTAAAGTTAGTTATTTTACCTGGCCTGACTAAAATGCATCAGGTTTTCAGAGTGTCCAGATGAATATTAAAAAAATAATGCCCCCAAGGCATTATCCTGTTGAAGTTATCATTGTTAGTTATTCTCAAGACTGTTTTAAAAGTCTGTGTTTTGTCTCAGACTGTTTTAAAATAGCCGCATCTTTTATGTCTTATGATTTTCTCTTTCCCACAACAGCATTTTCCTACATGTCCACAAAATACAGTTACCAGCCTTATGAAATTTAATATCAATAAATGCTGTGTATAAATAATATAGAGTATTTCTCGCTATAAATATATGTATATACATAATATGTTTTTAGATAGTATATTCTATCTACTAATATAGAGTACATGTTTACATTTCCTGATTGCCCTCAAATTGACCAGTATAGATGTTTTGTTTTTAACCATTTCAGAATCCAGTCATGGGTCGCACATTAAATTAGTTGTCATGTCTCCTTTTAATCTTGCAATAGTTTTTGATCCTTTTCTTCTCACTTTCCTACTATTGTGTTTCATTTAGATAACTTTTATTGATTTGTCTTCAGATTTGCTGACCTTTTCTTCTGCATTGTCTAATCTTTCGTTCAGTGCATCTAGTGAACTTTTCAATTCTGATATAGTGTATTTCTTCTCTAGAAGTTTTATTTGCATCTTTTAAAAAAATGTATTTGTGCTAGTGTGTATATATGCGTATCTTCCATTTTTCTCAATGTTCATATATTTTTAAAAAGATTTTACTTATTTATTTTTAGGGAAAAGGGAAGGGAGAGAGAGAGAGAAGGAGAGAAACATCAACGTGTAAGAGAAACATCAATTGGTTCCCTTTACACACCCCCAACTGGGGACTTGGCCCACAACCCAAGCATGTGCCGTGACCAGGAATCAAACCAGTGACCTTTTGGTTCACAGACTGGTGCTTAGTCCACTGAGTCACACTGGCCAGGGCACTTCTTTCAAATCCTGCAACATAATTTATAATTTTGTTATTTTATCTTCACCGAAGGATATTTTTTCATTGCTTTTAGAGAGAGAGCAAGGGAGAGAGAGAAACACTGATGTGAGAGAGAAGCATCAATTGGTTGTCTCCCGTAAGTACCCAGACCGGGGGTCATGACACCCAGATTGGGGATCAAACCCACATCTGTTCAATTACAAGAAGATGCTCCAACCAACTGAACCACACAGGCCAGGGCCATAATTTATAATTTTATATAATTTATATTGTTTCTGTAAATATAATTAGTTATAATAAATTATTGTCTGTAATAGCTGCTCTAAAGGTCTTGTCTGCTAATTCCATGTCTGTGTCATTTCTGGGTTTGTTTCTTTTGACTGATTTTTCTCCTGGTTATGTGCCACGTTTTCATGTTTCTTTGCATGTCTAGTAATTTTTGATTGGATATTGGCCATTGCGTTATATTGTTGAGTGTCTGGGCTTTGTGGTCTTTCTTTAAAAACAACTATGGGACATTTACACAATGGAATACTACTTGGCCATAAAAAGAAGAAAATTTTACCCTTTGCAACAGTATAGATGAACCCAGAGAACATTATGCTAAGTAAAATAAGCCAGTCAGAGAGAGACAAATAACATATAATTTCACTCATATGTAGAATCTAATGAACAAGCCAAACTAACAAGGCCAATGGGGACAGACTCATAGATACAGAGCAGGATGATGGCTGGTGGTGGGGAGGCGGTGGGGTGGAGGGATTGAGCAAAAGGGAAGAAGGACTCATGGACAACCATGTGGTGATTGCTGGGTGTAGGGTACTATAAGGGGCTAAATAGTAATGGAAAAAAATACCATAAAGATTAAATTTAAAAAAAAAGACCAATTAATTTTGTTTTGCGGGCAGTTAAGTTACTTACTGATGAGCTTTGTTTCTTCAAGGCTTGTTTTTAAAGTTTAAGTTGCTCAAGAGGAGCCTTTACTCTAGGACTACTATTTTAGTTCTACTACTAAGTTGTTTTTTCTAGGGTTTCCTCTGAATGCCTTGGGTGTTCAAGGTAATTTCCCCTTTCTAACAAACAGGTCAGAACTTGAAATTCTCCTGACCCTGCTTGAACTTGGAATTGTTCATCTTAAGCTTCCTAATAGTTGTTCTTTCCACATTGAGATTGTTTTTCCAGCCTCATAGAGACTCATTATAAAAATACACATCTTTATATTCAAACACAGACTCAAGGAGCCCCAGTGTAGATTTCTGAGGTACTTACCCCCTCTGTGGTACTTTGTATGATTTCAGTACTTTTAAAGTTATCAGGGTTTGTATTAAGGCATAACACATGGTCTATCCAGAAGAGTGTGTACTTGTAAAGAATATTTATTGTTGAGTGCAATGTTGAATAGATGTTTGTTAGGTCTAGTCAATTATAGTGATGTTTAAGTCAGAGATCCCCAACCCCAACCTGTCTGCAAGGGGAGCCCACCTGAGCTCTGCCTCCTGACCCCCCGTCCTGAGCTGTGCCCCACCCCGTCTGTGGAAAAACCAGTTCCTGGTGCCAGAAGGGTTGGGGACCACTGGTTTAAGTCTTCTTCTGTATGTTGTTGATCTTATGACTATAGATATGCTCCATTATTGAAGTCTCCCACTTCCCACTACTATTGATGGAAATTTTTCCGTCGGGTCTCAGTTTTTGCTTCATGTATTTTGGAACTCTGTAATCACGTGTATAAATCCTTAAAATTAGGTATGTAAATGCTTCTTTTTTTTTTAAGATTTTATTTATTTATTTTAATTTTTTTAGAGAGGGGAAGGGAAGGAGAAAAGAGGGAAAGAAACATCAATGTGTGGTTGCCTTTCGCGTGTCCCCTACTGGCAACACAGGCATGTGCCCTGACTGGGAATCGAACCAGCAACCCTTTGGTTCCCAGCCCGCGCTCAATCCACTGAGCTACCCCAGCCAGGGCTATAAATGCTTCTTGATGGAAAACATTGTAAAATGTTTTTTTTTTTTTTTTTTTTTTTTGTCTCAGTAACAATTTTTATCTTGAAGTCTAGTTTTATGCTATTTGCATGGTATATGTTTTTTCCTTTTATTTTCAAGCTATTTGTGTCTTTGAATTATGAAAGTGAGTCTCATAGACAACACATAGATTAATCATGTTCTTTTAAAATATTTATTTATTTTTAGACAGAGGGGAAGGGAGGGAAAAAGAGAGGGAGAGAAACATCAGTGTGTGGTTGCCTCTCGTGCATCCATACTACAGACCTGGCCTGCAACCTTTTGGTATATCGGACGATGCTCCAACCAACTGCGCCACCTGGCCAGGGGTATGCAGCTTTCTTTTAAAACAAAAAATAGTAACAAAAAAATCTTTATACTGTTTTCATAATACTTATATAGTTATATTTACTGATACTTTTTATTTTGTGTAGATTCAGTTATTTTTTACAGGGCTACTGACAGATTCTTTCAGTTTTTGTTTATCTGAAAATGTCTTAATTTCACCTTCACCTTTTTTTAGATTGTTCTGTCTTTTGAAATGATTTTTTCATTGTGCTTTCTATTACAGTTGTCCCAATTTTTTCCCTTTTGCCCCCCTCCACCAAGCCCACCCCTCTCTCCCACAGTCAATCTCCTCTTCATTGTCTTTGTTCATGGGTCATTCATACATGTTCTTTGACTAATCCCTTCCCTCCCTTTCCTTCTACCATTCCCCACCTCCCAGCTATCAGTGTGTTCCATGATTCCATGTCTCTGGTTCTATTTTTCTTGTTAGTTTATTTTGTTCATTAGATTCCAATTATAAGTGAGGTCATATGGTATTTGTCTTTCACCACCTGGCTTATTTCACTTAGCATAATAGTCTCCATTTCCATCCATGCTGTTGCAAAAGATACGAATTCCTTCTTTCTTTCTGCTGGATAGTATTCCATTGGGTAAATGTACCACAGTTTTTTTATCACTCATCTACTGATGAGCACTTAGGCTATTTCCAGCACTTGGCTATTGTAAATAATGCTGCTATGAACACTGGGGTGCATAAGTTGTTTTGAATTAGTGTTTCAGGATTCGGAGGGTATATTCCCAGCAGTGGAATTGCTGTGTCATATGACAGTTCCATTTTTAATTTTTTGAGGAAATTCCATACTGTTTTCCATAGTGGCTGCACCAGTCCGCATTCCCACCAACAGTGCACTGGGGTTCCCTTTTTTCCACATCCCTCCCAGCACTTGTTGTTTGTTGATTTATTAATGATGGTCATTCTGATAGAGTGAGGTCGTATCTCATTGTGATTTTAATTTGCATCTCTCCGATGGCTAGTGATGTTGAGCATTTTTTCATATGTCTATGGACCATCTGTATGTCCTCCTTGGAGAAGTGTCTGTTCAGGTCCTTTGCCTATTTTTTAAAAAAAGATTTTATTCATTTATTTTTGACAGAAGGGAAGCAAGGGAGAGAGGGAGAAAAACATTAACATGTGGTTGCCTCTCCCAGGTCCCCTACTGGGTACACTGCCTGCAACCCAGGCATGTGCCCTGACGGGAAATCTAAGAGATGACCTTTTGGTTCGTAGGCTGGTACTCAATCCACTGAGCCACACCAGACAGAGCACTTTACCCATTTTTACTTGGGTTGTTTGTTTTCCTCGTGAGTTCTTTATATATTTGGGAGATTAAACCCTTCTCCGATGTATCATTGGCAAATATGTTCTCCCATGTAGTTGGTTCTTTTTTCATTTTGATGATGGTTTTTTTAGCCATGCAGAAGCCTTTTAATTTGATGTGGTCCCATTTGTTTATTTTTTCCTTTATTTCCCTTGCCGTAGGAGATATATCAGCAGAAATATTGCTACCTGGGATGTCTGAAATTTTACTTACTGTTTTCTGCTAGGACTTTTATGGTATCACAACTTATTTTTATGTCCTTTATCCATTTTGATTTTATTCACCTTCATCTATGAAGGATAGTTTTGCTGGATATGGAATCCTAAACTCAAGTGGTTTCTTCTTATAGCCTTTTTATAGATTTATCTAAGTAGATAATTATGTAAATTTGCAAATTAAGAGTATCTTCCTTTTTTTGTAATCTATGTTTACTCTTTTTCCCTTTCCCTTCCTCTCCTTTTTTCTCTTTCCTCTATTTTTCTTTCCTTCTACTCTCCTACCATATTATTCAAGAGAAAGCTTTCAGTGTTTTATCAGAAAATATATTAATTGTTGAGTGTTTTTTTTTGTTTTTTTTTTTATTACTTTATTGTTGTTCAATTGTTGAGTTTTTATAGATAACACTATTAACAGGAAATATTTTAAAATATTAATTTAAAATGTGAACCCAAGGTTCATTCTTGGGCTGGAAAGCAGATTGACAGTAATAGAAAATAAAGATGCTTTAAAGTCACTGAAGGTATTATATGATTAAATGGGAGTTCAAGAAAATGTAGTCATTCTCTTCCTAGTAGTTAAGCACTCAAAATACATCTCACAATAGGTATATTTTTAAAATACTTATTCCTAAGCCAGGATAGTTGAGTTTTCTTAATATGTATTATGTCTTTCTCTATTTCTATTCTTATTACTTTATTGTTTTAGTAAATAAAATTATAACTTGTCACTGATATTTTTCTCTGTATCACATATTTCTATTCTGCATGAATACTTACAATCTGATATATTTCAGTATATTCTTTTACCTTCATAATTATAATGAATTACCTTTTCACACTTGTAATAAAACTGTTGAAATAATGAAGTATGCTAAAGATTGTATTACCATCAATTTTAGAAGAGAATATATTTAAAATGGATTCTATTCTGAAGCGAACATCTTTTGCCTATCACCTGAAGATAGAAACACTGAGGATCTACAGGAGATGCATATGTGCTGTTCATGAAGTATCACCTGTCTGTCTGAAGTAATCTTGATTCTGAGCTTGCCTTTTCAGTTGTTCAAACATCAGAAATTGTCCTTTATGCAAGGGAGAAACAACAGTATCATTCAATTAAAGGCTTTAGAACTCAAAATGCATTTCAAATAAAAAATGTTCTTGTTCCACCAGACAAGGGTGTCTGCTTTTACCACTTTTGTTCAACATAGTTTTGGAAGTTCTAGCCACAGTGGTCAGACAAGAAAAAGAAAAAAGGCATCCAAATTGGAAAGGAGGAAGTAAAACTGTCATTGTTTGCAGATGACATGTTACTTTACGTAGAAAACCCTCTCCACCAAAAAACTACTTGACGTAGTAAGTGAATTTGACAAAACAGTGGCATACAAAGTCAACATTCAGAAATCAAAGGTTCTTTCGTACACCAGCAACGAAATATCAGAAACAGAAATTAGGAAGAAAATCCCATTTACTATAGCAGTAAGAAAAATAAAATACCTAGGAATAAACCTAACCAAGGAAGTAAAAGATCTATACTCAGAATACTACAGAACACTGAAGAAAGAAATTAAGGAAGACACAAATAAATGGAACCATATACCATGTTCATGGATTGGAAGAATTAACATCATCAAAATGTCCATACTACCCAAAGCAATTTATAGATTCAGTGCAATCCCTATTAAAATACCAACGACATGTTTCACATAGAACAAACATTTTAAAAATTTATATGGAACAATAAATGACCCCGAATAGCCTCAGCAATTTTGAGAAAGAAGAACAAAGTAGAAGGAATCACAGCACCTGATGTGAAACTATATTACAAGGCCACTGTAATCAGAATAGTCTGGTACTGACATAAGAACAGACACATGGACCAATGGAACAGAATACAGAGCCCAGAAATAAACCCAGGTCTCTAAGGTCAATTAATATTTGACAAAGGGGGAAAACGCATAAAATGGAGTAAAAATAGCCTCTTCAACAGTGGTGTTGGGAGATCTGGACAGCTGCATGCAAAAATATGAAACTACCACCAACTTACACCATACACAAAAATAAACTCAAGTTGTATAAAAGACTTGTAGAAGTCATGACACCATAAAAGTCCTAGAGGAGAACATAGACAGGAAAATTTCAGATATTCCATGCAGCAATATTTTCACCAATATGTCCCTAGAGCAAGGGATGTGAAGGAAAGAATAAACAAATGGAACTACATCAGATTAAAAAGCTTCTGCACAGCTAAAGAAAACATCAGCAAAATGAAAATGGAACTGACTGTATGGGAAAATATATTTGCCAATGATGCCTCAGAGAGGGCGTGATCTGCAAAACAAAGAACTCACATTCCACTCCAGGAAGACAAACAACTCAATTGAAAAATGGGCAAAGGACCGGAACAGACACTTCTCCAAGGAGGACATACAGAAGGCCCATAGACATGTAAAAGGATGCTCAACATCACTAGCCATCAGAGAGATGCAAATTAAAGGCACAATGAGGTACCACTTCACACCAGTCAGAATGGTCATCATAAACAAATCAACAAACAACAAGTTCTGGCAAAATTGTAGAGAAAAGGGAACTCTAGTACACTGTTGGTGGGAATGCAGACTGGTGCAGCACTGTGGAAAACAGTATGAAATTTCCTCAAAAAATGAAAAATGGAACTGTCTTGTGACCCAGCGATTCTATTTCTGGGAATATACCATAAAATTTCTGAAACACCAATTCAAAAGAACCTGTGTTTATAGCAGCATTATTTACAATAGCTAAGTACTGGAAACAGTCTAAGTGCCCATCAGTGGATGAGTGGATCAAAAACCTTGGTACATTTACACAATGGAATACTATATAGCAAAAGGAAGGAATTCCTACCTTTTGTGACAGCATGGATGGAACTGGAGGGTATTATGCTAAGTGAAATAAGCCAGGTGGTGAAAGACAAATACCATATGATCTCACCTATAAGTGGAACCTAATCAACAAAACAAATGAGCAAGCAAAATAGAACCAGAGACGTAAAGAACAAACTGACAGTGACCAGAGGGTTGGGGGGCAGAACAAGTGAAAGAAGGTGAAAGATCAAATCAAGGAACATGTATAAAGGACCCATGGAGAAAGACAGTGGCAGGGGGATGGGCACTGAATGTGCGAGGTAGGGAGTGGGCAGGGTAGCAGAGAGTAATGAGGGAAAAATGGGGACAACTGTAATTGAACAAAACAAAAATTTTTTTATGTTCTTGTTCCAAGTGTGTCCTATTTTACATGAGCATCCAGACTATTGTCAGTTATAATAATTGGATTCTTTTTTTAATAAACATTTTTAAAAAGATTTATTTATTTATTTATTAGAGAAAGGGGAAAGTAGGGAGAAAGAGATGGAGAGAAACATCAGTGTGTGGTTGCTTCTTGCGCACCCCGAACTGGGGACCTGGCCCACAACTCAGGCGTATACCTTGACCAGGAATCGAACCAGCGACCCTTTGGTTCACAGGCCAGCACTCAGTCCACTGAGCCACACCTGTCAGGGCTAATTGGATTCTTTTCAAGTTTCTTTTCCATCAAGGAAAGTCACCTCTGTTGCGTTTTTACCACTTTTGCAGTTGTATAGCCCAGAAATACACACTGATCTGCTTATTTGTGGTATTTCCTCCTGGGGGGAAAACAAAGTACACTTTACTCAGTTCATGTGTAGATGTTGAAGTGTGTTGAAGACAATAGGAAATTTTGGAAGTATGAATGGATTATGTTTTATTAGAAGTTTATTTTCAACAACCAGTTGGCTATATTTGTCCAAATATTTGTTGAAAGAATACATTATTTAATTTGCTGAAAATGTCTAACTTTTTACCTCAAGTCCTGATCTATCAAATTCTACCTACCTGAGAAATCTGTGCTACCTCTCAAATTTCGTGTGTTCAAAGCCCCTCTTCTTCTTTAGGAAAATAATCTGTTTCTCAGCTTTTTCATTTTTGGTTAAGCACAATCCCCCAGTGTTCCGGGTTCAAAAATTGGTTGCTTTGTTACACCAGCTTCCGAGTCTTCAGTCTGTCCTCTCCATATCAATCCAAGCACTGCCAGATTGTTCTAAAACGTCGCTTTAATCGTGTCTTATGCAAGTGCCCACTGAGAACCCTTGGCAGAGGAGACCTCACCTTTACTTTTCTGAATGCCCTTCAAGATACGGTACAATCTGTCCCCCTTTTCTCTACCCATCCTCACCTCTGACTCTCCAACAGCAACAATAAAAGCCAGGAACAATGACAATAATAATAACTAGCACTTATTTAATATGTGGTGGGCACTAAGCACTCTTTTAAATGCTTTACATAAAGTTACTTAATCCCTAGGTTTACTCTCATTTTGCAGAAGTTATTTGCCTAAGTTTATATAGCTTGTATATGACAGAGTCAGAATTTGAATTCAGGTAATCTAGTTCCAAGTGGCCATACTTTTAACTCATCCGCTGTCCTTTCAGTAACACTCGTCTTTACTTAATAAAGTCACTCTTTGTGTTTTTGTTTGTTTGTTTGTTTTTAATATGCCTGGCTAGGTCTTGCCTTTTGTTTTGTTATTTGTCTCTATGTCTTATATGAGAAATTTTCCCCAACTTTTTTCACTGTTAACCCAAATTTCCTATTTGTGTTAAAGTGTAATTCACAGTCCATAAAATCTGCTGTAGGTGTTTCAGACCACAGCCTTTTCTCCTCTTCAGCACTTTTCAGCACTACCACAATGTTTCCGCACTTTTCTTGGCTTACATTTGTGGCTTATACTCTGGTTTGTTTATAGTATTTCTTGCTTATCTGCAGGGGTTGCATTCCAAGACCCCCAGTGGATGCCAGAAACTATGCATAGTACTGAATATGTGTGTGTACAGACACATGCACAATTTTTTTTCTTATACATACCTATGATAAAGTTTAATTCATAAGTCAGGCACATTAAGAGATTAACAACAGTAACTAATAATAAAATAGAATAATTATAACAAAGTATTGTAATAAAACTTACGTGAATGTGCTCTCCTCTGTCTCTTAACTGATCAGTTAACCTGCATGGCTGCTGACTTACACACTGGGATAAGTCATGTCCCAGGACAGGTAGAGGGCCTGAGAAGGATCTCGTCATGCCACCCAGAGCAGCACACAATTTAAAACTTATGAATTATTTATTTCTGGAATTTTTCATTTAATTTTTTCAGACTGTAGTCGATCGCGGGTAACAAACTGTGGAAAATGAGACAGTGGATAAGGGGGTGGCTAACAGTATAGGCCTTATTTTTCCCACAAGATTTTAAGAGCAATGTTGTCTGAGTCTTCATGCTTTCTCATTTCAGTTCCTTTTCCCAGACATTTTAAAAAATGGTAAATAAGGTGAGTAATCCTGGTTCTCATCCTGAGTTATTGGGAAACCCCAAACTTATCTAATCAAATAATGTTCTGTTCAGATCTCAGCTCTGCCTATGTGTAACCTTAGGGCAGTTTTGTTTACTCATATTTTCTTATTTTTAAAATGTAGAAAAGAATATCTGCATTGTAAAGTTGTGTTAGTTATTAGAAATAAATATATAAAGATCCAGCACATAAAGGCTTCCTTTATTCATATAGCCTTTTGTCTGAAGCCTTGTTAAATAGAGTTTATCAACAGTTTCCCCCAACTCCGCATGCCTGTATGTCCCTTGAAAGATCTCTTCTCATGATTATCTTCACAGCATAATCAAGACCATTTCATTTGTGTTAGTACTACCAGTTTGTCCAGTCTGGAAATAAGATGTCTCTTCCAGGGTTTCTTTTAGTACCTGTCTTATTGTAGACTCTTCTATTAGCAGTTTTCTATCTTCTGACATACTGGCTATTCATAATAATAAACCCAGCAGTCTTATATTTCTTTAAAACTCTTGGCTAGGTGACACCAGTTCTACATTATTTCATTGCAGGTAATTTTTTGATTAGATGTATTGCATTTACCACAATTTGAGCTAATAGTTCTGATCAGTCTCCCCTTAAAAAGGAAGTTTGGCCCGGCTGGTGTAGCTCAGTGGATTGAGCGCGGGCTGGGAACCAGAGGGTCCCGGTTCGATTCCCAGTCGGGGCACATGCCTGGGTTGCGGGCCAGGTCCCCAGTGAGGACCATGTGAGAAGCAACCATACATTGCTCTTTCTCCCTCCCTTCTCCTCTCTGAAAATAAATAAAATCTTTAAAAAAAAAAAAAAAGGAAGTTTGGCAAAACAGTTCAGAAGGTTTTTTAATGCAGTTTTTGTTTTTGATGGTGGTTTTGGAATTTAGATTTGTTCATTGCGCATGCTTTTTATTCATGAGTCTTTGACTTCTTTGCTTTCATCTGACACCATGTGAGGTTGTAATTTGTGAATGTGAAACTTTGCACGTGCTTACTAAATGATTTAAGTTTTATTTCTGGTTCATGTGTTTTAAAGTACCAGCTGCTGCTTATTTAAAAATGTAATTTGACTGGTACCTGAGTTTTTTAGTTCATAAACACGAATATATTTTCCTTGTTTGTATTCATAAGCCTGTTGGTCCATATGTTAATGTGTTTTTTCATTTAATTTTACTGTATTGTAGAAATCAATGAGAAAACAACAAAAAATCTGGGGGAGACTTCTTGTTATAATTTTGAAAGCATATTCCTATTTTTTGGAATTTACTCTTGTAAATTACCTACAAGGATTTCTTATTATATTAGTGTTTTCTGTTTTAGGAATTTTATTATTATTTTTTAGCCGAGAACAGCTTTTGATATCAATATAATTTTATATTGTATTTATGGAAGCAATGGCAGTTTGAATATGTAAAAGAAACATTTCTCCTCAGTTACTTGGTGTAGTTTTAAGAATCTAATGGCTAGATTTAGTTACACACATAGCAGATTGTTTGTATTGGTTTTTCTGAACAACTTGGGGAGTCAGTAAGCCTCTTGTAAAATTGATGATTACTTTGTCCCCTCTCTCCAGGAAAGTTTACACACAGATAACTGCAGGAGATTTAAGGGCGCCAGTAAGGCTTGTTACAGAAATGGAATAGTACATGTATCTCTAAGTACTTATAATTTAAGGCACTATATAGATTTTTAAGAAAAATGTAAAAGCACTGATATAAATACTCCAAGCAGTGTGCAATTATGTGAGTGCTTGGGGACAGCATGTGGAACTGGGCATGGAATGGGGTGGGGGTGAGAGGGACTTCATGGAGATAATGGAATTTGAAGGCCTAATAGCCATACAGAAGAAGCCTGCTCCAAGCAGAGAAAATAGCCTGAGCAAATGGAGAGGCAAGAAAGCACCTGAGCTGTTTAGATATCCATGAGTATTGAAATCTTTTTGAGGATAATGATTGTTTCTGATTCACCTTCAAGTTGTGCACTTTGCCCAACACGCAGTACCTTGCTTGTTCTGTAAACTTAATGAATACTTACCGAGCTACATTTTTTGTTCTTTATCATCCTTCTGAGAGCACCTTTCTCTGTGTGCTAATGTGTTGTGTCTTTGTTCACAAATATGTATTTTTCAGGAAAACAAATTAAATCATGTGATCTCAGTAACTTACATGCATTAGTTGGCTTTAAAAAGAAACCTAGACTTCTTTTACATTAGCAGAATAGCTTTTATATAAATTTTATATTTCTTGAATTGTATTTCTGTTACAACCTGTATCTCTGGAACAATTGTTTCTTATATTTGTGAAGGAAACATTTCTCCCCAGTTAGTTACTTAGCTTTTTGGGAAGTTAAAATTTAAGTCATTAAAGCAGCAGGTAAACTAATAGCAACCCCAACCAAGTATACTTTTGTTTAAATAACAGCCAAATGAAGTCTGTACTTTTATGGTAATTTAATGAATAAATAATAGATAAATATGTAAATAAGAAATAAGGTTTAGAAATTATATCTTTTTAAGAGTTTTTTTCCTCACCCCTTGAAAAACGGTAATATCTATGGGGAAGAAGTGGTGCGGCTGACATTTTCTCAATTTATTTGAATACGAAAATCCACCTATAAATACAACATGTACACAATGACAAAAAATAGTAAACCTAACGTCTTGATTATTGACCTTTTCTTGCACAGCTGCAAAACATTCCTTGTAACAGTTTTGTTGACTGGTTGATTTCCTTGCCATTATTCCTAACGTTAGAGCAGTAGGTACTGTGTTGGTCAACTATATATGCTATTTTAATCAGTTTTTTAAAAATCTCTCTCTAATTTTTCTCTCTTGTGTTTATAATATGAGCTACTAATTTAAGCACATATGTTATTCATTTACTCATTCAAGTAATATTTAATGTGTCCCAACTCCATATCTGACTATTTCATAGATGTTATCGAAGCTGTAAAGATGAACAAAACATTAGTTCTTAGAGGCACTCTTATCTCCAACAGTTCAATTTTTTTCAGTGATAGGATGAAATTATTCTGATTAATCTACATTATTGTCTCTTTTACAGACCCAACTTGCATTGTGAGGTCGTTTTAGAGAAGTCAAGGGTAATATAGAAGAGAAGTTTACTCTGTGCAAAGCGAACTTGATGGTTTGGGGTTGAATCCATGAGCTTCCTCCTCTTACCTAACACTCAAATCCAGAGTCTGTCTGAATACGCAGCTATTGTTTTGACTCTTGGGAACTCAGTTCATTGAGCTTTCCCTTAGATTTTGGAACTTGATTCAGATTTTATTTTTATTGAATTACAGTAGAGTTGTGAATCATTATAGTGTTGATAACTAAAACAGAATATTAGACCTTCTGGAAATTTAAAAGAAAATAATTTCCCTTTTCTTTGAAAGTATAAGTATCATAAAGAAACACTTTGAGAGCCCTGGCTGGTGTGGCTTAGTGGATTGAGTGCCAGCTTGCAAAGCAAAGGGTCACAGGTTCAGTTCCCAGTCAGAACACGTGACTGGGTTGCAGGCCAGGTCCCCAGTAGGGGGCGCACGAGAGGCAACCACACATTGATGTTTCTCTCCTTCTCTTTCTCCCTCCTTTCCCCTCTCTCTAAAAATAAATAAAATCTTAAAAAAATAAAAACAATAAAAAAGAAACACTTTGAGAGACTTAACACTATGCAATAATAGGTGATGCATTTCAAGAGTTTCTTACCATATTAAGTATTCAAAACTATATATGTATATAGTTTTCAAAGTATTCAAAACTGTATTATATATGTATAGATAATATGAATATAATATGTATATTGTATAGATATAGCCTACCCAATTTTTATTTTATTCAAATCAATATGCAAATAATGATCCAATCCTTCGTTTTTCAACAATGATCCAAAGGTTATACGACTAAATAGTTTCGGTCTGGGTTTATTTTTATTTAAAATATTGTTATTTTTAAAGTGAGGTATGGTAACTTGTTTGGATATCTTTTAGATATTGCAGGTAAGAAAATTTTGTCACATATATAGTCATATTCTCATGATGCAAAAGTTAGTATTTTGGAGGCTAGTTTTAGAAATGATTAAATAGATAGAACCAAAGTAAGCAACTTCAGGCTGGAGGTATTTTTAATTTTCAGAACTTTAGAAATGAATTTTAGAGAACATGGTTGATGATGAAGCTAATAAAAAATAGCTTTTATTTGACTCATTTACATGTGTTAGGCATAGTATTAATCATTTTAATACTGTTTACATGAGAAAAATATTGTTGTTATTCTCATTTTAAAATTGCCTGAGAAATAAGGCAGAAAAATAATCTTCTCAAGTTTATGCCACTAATAAGTAGTAGAAGTAGATTGAATTCCCAGGGAGTGGACTGAAGCTTGGTAACTGAAAGTCTCCACCTCTTTAGGGCTAGACAGGTTTATTGATTTAGATCTTTTTTGTATTTTAGCTTCTATCCCTATTCTTTCTTTGCTTCTCATTTCACTTAGTGCCATGAATGAAATCAAGAAGATATCTAAAGAAATCCTTGATAATCAATTGTAAAGCATCCATTTATGTTTTAAGAGTGCACGAGAGATATTCTTATGTATACAAGATATGTAAGAAGTCCTAGATATATGACCTAGACTGCTGATCTATGTTTGTTGAAGCTGAGGGACTTGGCGACAAAAGCTCTTTCTTCCTCATACCATGACTGTTTTCTGTCTCCCAGGTTTTAAATGCGCAGAGAGCAGGATACAAAGCAGCCATAGTTCACAATGTTGATTCTGATGAGCTCATTGGCATGGGATCCAACGACAGTAAGTACAGGTATCACTTTTCTTCTCTCCTGTTTGACAGATCTTTTGGAACTAAAACTTAACAAGATTTTTCTTTTCTCGGGTTCTGTTTAAAAAGCATAATCTCTTTTAGAAAAGTGATTCCCAATTTTTAACCTCCCTGGGACTATTTTATTCACAATAGAAATGAAGTTGTTCTTTTCTGAATATTTTTTTTAACCTATGTTTCATTTTAGAAAATGTGTTGATGTTTTGGTAAAAACCAAGGGAAATCCAAAGCCTTAAAGAGAGATAGACATGCTGAGTTAAGGATGACATCAAAGAATTTTTGTGATTTATTTAGAGATTGACAAGATTAAATTTTAGGATATGAGGCTACTGTATTCTTATGGAGTTTCAAAGCTGCATGTTTGCACTTTCTTAAATACCAGTTGGTTATTAGCCACTTAACATGCATTGGCATACACCTATAGCTTTTCATTTAAAATGGGAATATTGTTCCTTTACTTGCTACTAAATATTTGCATGTAAGGAGAATGAGCCAATTTTGATGAACTGGCTTTAATCAGAAAGTAACTTTTAAGCTGTGTATTTTCATGTAATTTAGTAAGAGTGAAAAAAAGATGTCTTTTGTTATGTTGATGAGCTGACTTGGGGAACCCACCTATAAGGGTTAGGGCTGGTTGCTGGGAGAAGCAGCCCTGTGATTAGAGGATTGAAACTCAGTCCCACCCCTCTAACCTTCATGGAGGAGAGAAGTGCTGAAGGTTGAGTGGATCCAGAATGGCCAGTAATTTGAACAATTATTTGATCTAATGAAGCCTCCTTAAAAAAACAGAAGGATAGGTTTAGAAAGCTTTCAGACTGGTGAATGAGTTTGGTGAATGAGCGGGAGGTGCTGGGAGAATTGCTGCCTGGGTAGGGCATGGAAACTCTGTGCCCCTTCCCATGTACTTTGCCCTGTGTATCTCTTATGTCTGTTTCGGAGTTATATTCTTTTATAATAAACTGGTAATCTAGTAAGTAAAATATTTTTCTGAGTTTCGTGAGCTACTTTAGTAGATTAATTGTACGTAAGAGGGCAGGGGGATGGAACCTCAGTCTATAACTCATCAGTCAGACACAAGACAATGTGGCTTGCAATTGGCTTCTGAAGGAGGATTTCTAGTCTTGTGGGACTAAACCCTTAACCTGTGGGACCTGATGCTATTTCTGGCTATGTATCATCAGGCTTGAGTTGAATTGGATTTTTTGATGCTGTGGGGGAGATGCACACACACACAGAGGAAATTGGGTATAATTAGGTATTTTATTTTTGTTTTCCTTTTAGTACATAATAATAATACCTCTAGCTACTAAGTTCCACTGAGTCATACATGGAAGAAAGAGCCCAGCACAAAGAGCAGACATAAGCTATGGACTTATCTAGTACATTGGAATATATTTAGGACTTTAAATAACTACATCTTCAATAGGAAATATTTTGGGTTCCTAGACCAAAAAAGCTTTTTATAGCATAAGACATTATTTTTTGTTGTTTGACCAGAAGTCTTTTCCTTCCTGCTCCTAATATAATCTGAGGCAAGCTTACAATATATTAAATCATTATTTTACTCTTCTCGCTGATTAAATTATCATAATTGTAGGATGCATGAAGTACACTTAAGGGATTTTAGCATTTCACAAAAGTTTGACAACCACTACTTGGGAATTAGAGGAGTCGATGAAGGGATTTTACTTACCTCAGCCTTTGGGAAAGTTACTTAACCTTTCTAAGTCCTTTATTTTCATCTGTAAAAGTGTGAATAATTTTAATTTTTATTTGACCTGACAAGATTGTGAAGATCATAGAAGAGCAGGTATATGAGAAAACCCATGCTATAACAGTGGGAAGAACCTGGGGTTAGGAGTCAGAACCCCAAGTTGAGTCTGGGCCGTGCACATGCCTAACTGAAAACCAGGGAAAGTTACCAGTGTGTCTGGGGTTGTTTCCTCTCCTTTTTTCATTGCTTTCTTTCTTCAGCAAGTATTTTTTGACAGCCTATACTGCATCAAGCACTGTTTTACGTGCCATGAGTACAGCAGGAATTGATACAGTTTAAGGCCTTACTCTCATACATTTCATTGAAGTAGCAATAGTTAAGGGTGTGGTTTTGTAATGGGGTTCAGAGCAGTGGTCCTCTGAAATATTCCCCACAAACCTGGATTGAGGGGAGGGGAAAATGGAAGATACAGCAGTTAAGATACTTTGCATTACAATGGCAAGTTAATAGTTCTGCTGCCGCCCTGGGGAAAGGTGTACATGACTTTAAGGGGGTATCATGACTCATGACATAGCCCAGGGAGCTTATACAGTGCCTGGGTGAGAGGCAGGAGCTGGATGCCTCTGTGTCATTGAGAACTCTTGTCCTGACTAAAGATGGCAGCCAAAAGAAGGTAGAAGATACGGGAGTACTGGCAAAAGTACCGCATCATAGGAGGGACTGGATGTGAAGTCACATAGGAAGTTCCAGGCCGAGCATTTAAAATAAGGGTGGGCTGAGAGAAGGGGGAAGCCGTCACGCAGTTTGAAAGGGTGTAGAGAAGGGTTTTTTCTGCCATTCGGCCTGGGGTAGTAAGGAGGAAGGTGCCATGCAGTCTGTACAGTCTGTAGTGATGTAGCAGCCATGCAGGCTGGAGGAAGGGGTTTAAGGAGAGCGGATGGAGCTGTGTGGGGACCTGACTAAACATGCATGGATTCGTGGGAGGTGCTTGGAGCCGAACTGAGACTGTTGAGCTGCAGACTTCTGCTTCTATGAAGGACATACAGAGAAGTCACTCTCTTGGGACATGTGCCTCCCTGGACACCACCATGATCCAGAGAAACATGGCACATGTTTCCCTGAACCATTACATGGAGGCTGAGGACAACGTACCCCAGATCCTGAAGGAGAGAGCTGCTGTGAGAGGTTGGCGACTCTGAAACCCACAAGAGCACCTTCCAGAGGGGATGGAGACCTGCTTGCACAGCCAGCTTAAGAACAGATAAGGATATGGGGAACTTCTGGGCATGGTTCTGGCTTATAGCCTGGTGGGGAGCAAGGGAAGTGCTGGGTCTCATGGGACAGCAAGGCTTTGAGTAGGAGTACTCTCAGCACCCCCGAGGTTGGAATCCTGTAAATAAAAACCTGTTTCCTTCAACACTAAGTGTTGGGTCATGCATCAAGGCGCCACATGGGTGAGCCCTGGTTTGGTCGGTTACAGTTTCTGGGGACTGCCTGCCAGGGTTTGAATCCCAGCTCTACCACTTACTAGCTGTGTGACCTTGGCTATGTTACCAAACATCTGTGTGCTTCACTTTTCTGATCTGTAAAATGGGAATAATAATAATATTTAACTCATTGGGTTAATGGGAAGATTGAATGAATTAAGCCATTTAAGCATTTAGAAGACTGCCTGGTTCTTAGTAACTATTTAATGGTTATTTAGCTACTATTATTATTGCTGCTGTTATTATTATGATCTAGGGTAGGAGAGAGGAAATGAACACAGAGGTATGATATATGTCAAGTAGTGACGGGTGCTATGAAGAAAAATATGTTTGGCTAAAGGGATATAAAGGGACAGGGATGAAAGAAGGGTGGCTGTTTTAGACTGGGTGTGACTTCTTTGTGTGAGGCTTTAACATTTAAGCATAGGCCTAAAGTGAGAGGCCAAGACATGCAGATTTCTGGAGGAGGAGTTTTCCAGGGAAAGGGAACTGCAAACAGATGCAGAGGATCAAAGATAAAGCATACTTGGTGTTTCAAGGTGTGGCAGTGACTGGAGTAGATTGAGCAAGGGACAGAGAGAGTGGTAGGGGATGAGGTTAGAGAGGGTGTCAGGGGCCAGATCCTGTCCAGGTCTGTAGGATTTTGCAGCTTGTTCTCATGGGTTTTACCACATTTCACTGTGTGTAATGCACACTCATGCTTCTTAGCACTATCCATGTATAATGCGCATCCTTATTTTTCCCTCAAAAATTTGGGCAAAAAGGCCTGGCTGGTATAGCTCAGTGGATTGAGCGCGGGCTGGGAACCAAAAGGTCCCAGTTCGGTTCCCAGTTGGGGTACATGCCTAGGTTGCAGGCCAGGTCCCCAGTGAGGGCCATGCGAGAGGCAACCATATATTGCTTTTTCAGGTGATGGTGATTTGAAGTGTTAGTAATAATTGTATTGAGAAGTGGTAGAATTAAGGGCCTTTTTTGAGTTGATAGAATTTGTTATAAGAAATAAAGGAGAGGGAGGAGTCAAGGATGACTCCAAGATGTTTTCCCTGAGAAATTAGGTGAATAGTTAATGCTAGTTAGTAGTTAATAGTTAATTACAGAGATGAGAAAGACTAGGAATTAGAGCAGAGACCTTGAGAGTCCCATTTGAGAAACATTACGTTTGAAACGTGTGTTAGGCAGTCAAGTGGAGATATTGAACAGGCAACTGGATATATGAATCTGGAGAGGTTGGGGCTGGCCATTTAAATTATGATTTGTCTGTGTTATCATGTTAACACTGTTTGGCAGTGCGTACTTCACAGAATTGTTTTGTGAATCAAAATTAAAATTTAGTATTTTTCCAAATATTTTGTGAACTAGCTATTCATATTTGCATACATCCTTGCCCCCCTCCTTCTTAATCTTCTGACTAAAATGAGGAGCCTTTTACATCTCTTTAACTATCATAAGTCAAAGAAGTTATCTTCCAATAATTATAAACTGTTAATTATAACCCAAAAGTTTCTCCTTCAGCTTATCAGAGTATCTTCATCAAAGGATAAAACATTCATTTTACAAAAGGGTATATAATTCCCTGTTTTAATTATCAAATCAATTAAATTGTAAACTATGTGATAAACATCTCTTAGTAAGATAGAAAATATCTACCTAAAGTGTATGTGATTATATAGTACCTTTGCAGCAATGAAGATGATGAGGTGGCAAGATCTCTGATGTGTGTCATTGAGTGGAACAAAAGCTTACATTTTTTCCATTATTATATGACCCCATTGATATAAAAAATAAAATTTTTATTGATCCTGTTGATATAAAAATAGTGATTAAATATTCCTTTACTAACCATTTTGCTTACCGCCCTCCTGGGGCTTAGATGATGTGTGTGTGTCTGTGTGTATGTGGGAAAGAGAGAGAGTGAGAATGAGAATGTGAGTAGGAATGAGTGATTATATTTGCATAAGGCAAATCAATCTGGAAGTGAAAAACAATGTATTCTGCCAAGGATACCAAGATTTTAAAACATTAGAACTTGTCTTTATAAGGATTAAAGAAAAACACATTAATGGTTGCTGAGGTAGGGGGCAGGAGGGACTTATTTTGAGGGATGATAGAACATTCTATGTCTTGATTGTGGTGGCGGTTAGGTAATGACAAAGGTTTATTCAAATAAAACCTTTGTCTTTGGGTGGGAAGGATTATGGCTGTGTTCTGTTTGTTATTCTTTACTTGTATCCTCTACCCTTTTTAAAATAAATAATGAATATGCATTTTTAAAGACATGTAGAACAAAGTTACTGTGAAAATGTAACAAAAAAACAGATGAGCTTTCTCTAAAGACAAAACTATTCAATTAACTCAGTTGAAACTATGATTGCTTTTTCTATAGTAATATTAAGAGGATTGTTTTTATTTCTCTTCCTGAGAAATGGGTAATTTTTACAATTTTTTTTTTGGCATTTGATTTTGGTTTTGTAATATAGTTATGAGTCAAATTTCTTAAGACACCAATCAAAACACAAAACTTTACCAAGAACTCCAGGATTAGGAGGAAGTAGCAATGTACTTAGCTCTCCTTTCCTATTCTCTTTTTCAATTCTTGTCAGCCATTTCACTCTGAAAAGCCGTACATGTGTGGTGTCTTTTTCAGACTGTTGTAAAGTGGTCTTTTTTAACATTCTTAGGCTTAACACCTCTCCTGGGAATGGGTATGTAAAAAAAAAAAAAAAAGTTTTTTTTCACTTTTTCATTTACTAATTAAGTATGGAAGGAAAACTTAAAATTTCTTTCTCTTCTTTTTCTAATAGTTAATTATGTCTATTAAGGATAAATCAAATAGAAATATTAAACATAATTATATCCCAATCTCATAGAACTAATGAACTAGTATGATAATATATATATGCAAAATGTTAGCTAAAAATAATTTTATTATTGTTTTATATAGTTGGTCTTTTAAAGAAAATTGACATACCATCTGTCTTTATTGGAGAATCATCAGCTAATTCTCTGAAGGATGAATTCACATATGAAAGAGGGTAAGTAATGGATATAAAAAATAATAATGTAGAATAAAAATTTTTTTTATTAGGGTAAAATGAGATAATATTAGTTGCAATTAAGATTATGTTTTAGAAAATTCGATTGTACTAGATTATCTCTTAAGTCATTATGATTGTAGTACAACCATATTGTACTATTTCCTCTGTGTATAGTTACATATTAAAAAATATGTTCATGATAAAGAGATTAAGGTACCTATTTGGTAAAAAGATAAAAAAACTTAAACTTATAGTTTAATCAAACTACTGGTATTTAGAAACAATGTAATTTACATTTATATGATGTCTTTCATTAAGATTTAGTTGTATTTTATTAAGAGAAATTTTTCATTTTATAAACACAGAGTCCAGTACAGTATGGTGACTAACTTTTACAGAGACAAAAGATTTGTTTGCAAGATTAAAAATTTGATTTGGAATAAGAACTTCCCCATGGAATTTTCCCTCCAAATCTCATTACCATGGTAGCATATGGACTGAAACTAACTTAAGGCACAGCTGTCTCCACGACACGTCCCCAACACAGAGTGGGCAGGAACAGGCTTTTGACCGAGAGGAACTACAACAACAATATTAATAATAAAAGCAGTCATTTTTTTTTGAGTATTTTGCAAGTGCCATGCACTCATGGAGCCAATACATTTGTTGTGAGAATTTCTCACAACACTCTAGACGTTATTATAATCTCTTATTATCTGCATTTGCCAAAAGAGGACACTGGTACAATGAGATTCAATTCTAATTATTTAAGGAAAATACATCCTTGAATATTTGAGTTTGAAAATTCATAAAAAGAAAAGGTTTTCTGTGTTTGCCATTTTCCTTATATACTCTTGATATTTAAAATACTGTTCACATATTAGCCCGACTGGTGTAGCTCAGTGGATTGAGCGCGGGCTGGGAACCAGAGGGTCCCGGTTCGATTCCCAGTCGGGGCACATGCCTGGGTTGCGGGCCAGGTCCCCAGTGAGGGCCATGTGAGAGGCAACCATACATTGCTATTTCTCCCTCCCTTCTCCTCTCTCTGAAAATAAATAAATAAAATCTTTAAAAAAAAATAAAATAAAATACTGTTCACATATTATATGCTCAGAACGTCTTTATTAAGTTAGGGGATGTAATTTAGGATGTTGTATTAAAAATAGTTCATCAAGCTCTGGCCAGGTAGCTCAGTTGGTTAGAGCGTCTTCCGATATGCCAAGGTTGCAGGTTTGATCCCTGGTCAGGGCACATACAAGAATCAACCAGTGAATGCATAAATAAGTGGAACAACACACTGATGTTTCTCTCTCTCTCTCCCCTCTTTCTTCTCTCTCTAAAAAATCAATAAATAAAAAAGTTAAACGTTAAAAAACAGTTCCTCAAGATGCTGTTGTGTCAGCCATGTTTATGTAGCTATAACTAATAAAGGAGAACTGATATTTGCTTTACCTCAGTATTATTTCCTCGTACATTTAGGAAAAAGCTGTATATTTTAAAAGAGTCTTGTCTTTAGTTATAAAATCATACATTTTTAAATTAAAAAGTAATACATACATGCTGGTAAAATAAGCAACAATTCACAAATATAAAGTATTTACATGAAATTTCTTTATGATGCTATTCTCTAACAACAGAAAGATTTTAATTGTCCCCCATATTTGAATACTCCAAATTAATTAGTGATAATGTATTCATAAAATAGCACTATAAAACACAGTATTTTGTAACATGCTTTACTTAATATTTAGAACCTTTCCATGGTAATGCAAGTCCACATTTTTCCTTATCCCAGCTCTTGGGGTCAGATGTATTGTGGACTTCAAAATTTTTTAATTTTTTAAAAGTTAAGTAGCATTCCAAATGGGATTTTTGGCAGCATCTCATAATCAAACAAATTATACACAGAGGTAGGCAAAAGTAGGTTTACAGTTCATTATAGAAAAATATAAATTAATAAATAATAGAAGATAAACTTCCGTGTATTCACAACTGTAAGCCTACTTTTGCGCACTCCTAAATGGCTGCCATGAATGTATAAATATTTTTTTATGTTAGTTCAGTTCAGACTGACTATAAATGAATTGCAGACCTTGTTTTTAAAGTTTTTTTAGGTTTTAGAATTGTGCTTAAGGAACTGTAGACTTGTACATATAGACCCGCCTCATACATCTGTCGGCCAGCCTGCCGACCTGCCTACTTACTCATCATTAGTTTATTTTGCTTTTTTGTTATGGTAACTTTCAAAGATATTTAAAAGTAGAGAGATGACTATACTGGGTCTCATCATTCAGTTTCAGAATTATCAATTCATGGCCAATTTTGTTTGGTCTGTTCATCATCTGGCTCCATCTCATCTCCCTTTCTTCCCCTCATCATGATTATATTGAAGCAAGTCCGAGATATCCCATCATTTCACCTGTAAATATCTCAGAATAGATCACTAAAAGATAAGGTTATATAGAGAAATATAACATATTATCATTATTACTGTATTTTGCCTTGTACAATGTGCTCCAGTGTATAACATACACCCATGTTTTTGGCCCAGACTTTCAGGAAAAAAATCATTTGTTTTAATTTTTTAATTCACTTTTTTGTTTATTTATATTTAGAAACAAAACTGATTTTCATATTCCAGGATATTTTGCTTATGGATATCATTTCTAAAGTTACACTTTTAATGCATAAACATAAATAAAAGAATTAAAAACATTTATATAGATACAGAATTAGTACTACCCATATATATATAGTACTACTCATGTATTATTTTTCCCTAAAAGATTTGGGCAAAAAGTGCACATGGCAAAAAACAGTATACCTTTTTTTAAAAAGTAAACATTATTTGAATTTCAAAACATTGAGTCTTCAGATTTTCCCAACTGTTTGAAATCCTTTTTTAAAAAATATTTTTATATTCCAAATAATGTCCATACACTGCAATGGTTCTTATGCCTTAACGTTTTTTTAATTTGTCCTGTGAATTTTACTACAGCCTGGACTTTCCTAATTGAATCCTTGGGTATTATCTAGAATATTCCTTTGTTACTTATTTTCCCTATAAACTGCTCATTAGATCTTGAGGTTTGTTCCAATTAGAGTTATTGAAGGGCTGGAAGAATAGGGAAGGCAAGAATACTTTATATATGGTATTATACGTTTCCGCTGGAAACAATATTTGGATCTATCTTTGTGATGCCAGTAATTTAACTTTATAATTCCTTCTTCATTTATTAGTTAAAATCCTTCTCTAAAGATGACTTGCACCTTATTAATTATTTGATTACCTTGATGTGCAATGTGTTTAGGAAAGAATAGGATAAACACTTGATTCTTTCCCTTTACTGTTTTTTAAAATGACTTGGTTTGCTAGCATCTTCCAAAGATGATTTAATATATATATTTAAAGTATTATAGCAAACTCATGAGTTAAAACCTATTTCATATGCTTCAGTCCATTGTAGTTATATATCTTTATTGATGTTCACATTGTCCCGTTTCAGACTTCAAGTTTAATCCTGATTTCTTTTGACAGGAATCTAGGAGCTTTTGATTGCTCCTTCTTTTTGGTATATGACAAGATGTTCCAGGCCTATTTTCTTCTTTTCGTTCCCGTAACCTGGAATCAGGCATTTCTTCAAGTTCTGTTTCCTTTTAATTGGTTATGGTATTTAAAGACCGGGGTGATCATTGCTCGTGGATTTGTCACTATTTCTACGGCTTTTCAGTGCACAGAGCTAAGAAATATATAGGTTTTTAAAGATACAATAAATCATAAGTGCATACTGTTACTTCCAATTAAAATTCGGACTACAGTGTATAGGATTTTTACTTTGTTGATCTTAAATCTGTATTTTACTGTTCTGTGCCCGAAGACACCAATATAATTATTTCTTTTCTTTTTAAATTACATAATGCACACCAAATAGACTCAGAAGAACAATACCAACAGTACTACGAACATTTATAAAAAACAGTTCTTGAGCCCTGGCTGGTGTAGCTCAGTGGATTGAGCGTGGGCTGGGAACCAAGCGGTCCCAGTTCGATTCCCAGTCAGGGCACATGCCTGGGTTGCGGGCCAGGTCCCCGTGAGGGCCATATGAGAGGCAACCATACATTGCTGTTTCCTCTCCCTCTCTTTCTCCTCTCTCTCTAAAAATAAATAAAAATAAAATAAAAAAAAAAAAACCAAAAAAAAACAAAAAAAAAAACAGTTCTTGCCCTGACCAACTGCTCAGTTGGTTGGAGCATTGTCCTGTCCACCAAAAGGTTGTGGGTTCAATTTGCAGTCAGGGCACATACCTGGGTTTGTGGGTACATTCCCTGTTTGGGGTGCATGTAGGAAGCCACCAATCAATGTTTCTTTCTCTCTCTCTCTCGTCTTTCTCTCAAAGATTAATGAACATGTACCTGGGTGAGGATTAAAAAAAACAAAAGAGTTTTTTCTCTGTTTAAGGTGTATCATAAGTATATAAAGTCAAATTATGTTTTAAAGACATGAAATAGTTGTGTGTGCTGATGCTGTCAACTGGAAACACAAGTCTAGTTGATTTATTTTGCTTTTAGGTTTTAGGGATTGTGTTTCCATCTGCACTATGACTTTTATAATTCTATATAAATTTAAAATCATAACCAGCAAGACAGTATTTATTCAGAGACGTCCAGCTTGTATGTGTTATTCACCTTGTCCCTCCTATTCTACCCCTACCCTAAAGTAATAATTTTTTAAAGTTTTTAGTTTATTCTTTAATTATTTTTTTAAATGTAAACAAATACCTATCTCTTCTCTATCTTCCATCCTCAATACATAGACACTGTTTCCCATCTTGTTTTTCTTCAATTAACAGTATAGCCTGGAGATCACACCATATGAGAAGATAGATTTTCATTTCTTTATAATAGATGCATAGAACTCCGTTAATTGCTAGTCCCCTGTTGATGAACACTGGAGTTATTTATGGCCTTTTGCTGTTAACTAGTGCTCTAGTAAATAACCTTATATAGAAGCCTTTCATGTTTTTGCTAGTTTATCTTTGGAATAGATTTCTAGAAGTACAAATGCTAGGTCAGAGGTTGCTAGATATTGGCAAACTCTCATCCATAGTGTTATGCCAGCAGTATATGACAGTGTCTCTTTTCCCGAAGAATCATCAACTAATTATGTTGTCAGGTTTTTAGATTTACCCTAATCAGATAGGTGAGAAATAGTTCTCCTTGTAGCTTTAGTGTGTGTTTCTTTTCATAGTTGTGGGCAGAGGAAAGAATTGTTTTTGATCATAGCGAGTAGTAAGGTGAACTAGAGATATTACTGGGGTGTGGCCTTTAGGGGGTCATTTAATCTTCATGGACAAAAAATCCTGTTTCTTTCAACTCCAAACTTTCCATCTTCTCTCTCATATATAGGGACTCCATTTTTTCATATTTTGTCCCTAGGATCAGGCACAATGACAGCATAGTCAGTAAATGCTGGTGAAATTTAATTGCTGTTGTACAACCTCAGCGTTCTTCAACAAAGGACACTGTGCTGGCAGCAGAACAGGTTGTGCCACAAATGGGGACTCAGGACTGAGGAGGTATGGGCCTGTCTAGTGTGGAATGCAGGATGCCTGGTGAGGCAGTTGTGAGCTTCGTCTGAAAGGGGCAAGTTTAGGCCAGTAGTCATCCGAAAGAGTGAGGGTGTCCCGCAGTTGGGCTGATCACAGGTCATTGCCTGGCAAGTTGGTTTATAGGAAGACTTGGGTGTGTGGTTGTTGCTTTATGGGACGAAAGGCTTTGATGTGTGGTCGTATTTCCATTGGGGCTCAGTAGTGTGGAGATAGCTCTTTGATCCAAGATGGTGGGGGTTGGTATGAAAACAGACAAGAAGGCAAATATCTCATGTATCAGCATAGGGATTGGGAAATTAGAGTAATTTAACAAAGGTTAGGCCAAGACTCCTGGTTTGAAATTAGTCTGGAAACCCATGGAAAAGAGAATAAGACACTATTTCCTGGGTTGCTTAAGACTCCTCTTCAGTGATCACATCTTAACTGCAGAGCTCATGGAGTGTATTATATTTAGGGGTTCACATGGAGGTTGTGTGGTAAGATACAAAAGCTGTTTAAATATCTCCTTTTTCAAATACAAATTCATCTGGTATGAACTGGACGGGGGTGAATCTGGAGGCTCAGCTGTGGGAGCCTGCACAGACAGAGGAAATAGAAGTAAAGCTAAACTGGTTTCCAGAGTACATGCACCAGCAATCTCTGAGGGTTTGGATTTCTCCTTCCAAAGGACTTTAATAAGCAATTGTGTAGCCCCAGAAAAACCTGATGGTATTTTCATTGAAATTACATTTTACTTATAAATTAATTTAGGGAGAATTGACATTTTTAAGATGTTAAATCTCCTTATCTAAGAACATGGTATGTCCTTTTATTTGTTCAACCAATGAGGGTAACTCAGTTGGTTAGATGTCGTCCCCATACACCAAGGTTGTGGATTCAATCCTTGGCCAGGGCACATAGAAGAACCAGCCAATGAATACACAAATGAGAGGAACAATAAATCCATGTTTCTCTCCGCACTCCTCCTGCCCCTTCTGTCTCTCCTTCTTCCTCTCTTTCTCTAAAATCAATAAATGTACCCTTGGGCAAGGATTTTAAAAAGTCGCTTTGAAATGGAAATAATTTGCCTTCATGGGATTTTTCCTAAGTACTGTGGTGTCCTAAGCATCTCTATATCAGGGGAGGAGTCAACCTATTTTTATTTTCTTTTATAAAATTGAGAATTTTGTTTTGTATTTAACCCTTACATTATAAAGTACCTGGCTTCGCTGCCTAAATTAATCACTGAGCCATGGATAATAAAGTAGCGTTGCTGACACTCTATTAGTTGAGTAGCACAGGAGTGCAATGGAGAAATCAGTCATGTTACTGGCCAGTGTACAGACCCTTTCCTAGACTGAGGATATTTTCTAATGCAGGGTTTTGCTGCCATGTAAAATTTGCTCACACCACACAAATAGTATGCCTACTCTGATCACAGTTTCGTTTCATGAGTCCCTTTCAATTTTTATAATAGTAATATTACAGTAACTCATAACATGTTAGTGACACAGGGGAATAAGGCATGTAGCATTCTCCACCTCTCCCCTGACAACATATATATTTTTGTAGGTTTTTTTCCCCAGGGAAGCAGTGGAGAAGATGGAGAATAGAGAGGAAGCGACAACTCCGGTGAATTCCTTCACCAGTTTTCCATTCCATGTCTCACAGATAATGTAGAGTACAGGGGCTGTGTCCGTTGTCTCTGGTACAGCACGTTTATGAAAGCATGTGGGGAGGAGGGAGCATATTTTCAGCACTGGTGGCTTCAGAGTTTTTCCAGAGAGGAAACTGATGAACAGTAATTTGGTTGAGGTGGGGTTGTTATTGACATACTACCCAAGGTATTACCATTATTTTAATGCTGACTTTGCCTATAAAATATGCATACTTTTGTCCAGGTTACTAAATTCAGTAAATAATGTATTTCCAGGATGGACCCAGTAAGTATTGATTGGCTGATTTCCCCTACCTAGTCTAAAAGCTTTTTTGAATTATATAGACAAGTCATTTTGGCAAATATGTAAAATAGACATAAAATGAAAAAAAATCATCCCTTCATTTATTGGAAATTATATATTAGAAAATTTGATGTGTCTAGTGCATTGAATTGTAATGTCTGAATGCTTTCTAAAAATATATTTGATTTTGATTAGCATCATAATTTGGCAACTCAGTCTTTCTCATTTATTAATTCTTGTTTTCTTCCAGGGGCCACATTATCTTAGTTCCAGAATTTAGTCTTCCTCTGGAATACTATCTAATTCCCTTCCTTATCATAGTGGGCATCTGTCTCATCTTGATAGTCATTTTTATGGTAAGTAAACTGATTTTAAATACTTTTTAAAAATAGTATAAATGGCTCTAAAAACATTGTATTAAGAGAAGTCTTACATTAAGACTTTTTATATGAGTCCATTTATGTAACAGGTTCTCGAAAAGGCAATGATCATCTGGGTAGAAAAAATCAGAACAGTGGTTGCTTCTGGGGGGTTCCGGCAGGGTGAGGGATTTACTGGAATGGGTCTGAGGGAGCTGTCTGGGATGTGAAGCATGTTCTTTATCTCGAGAGGTTTGGGTGTTCTAATGCCTGAATCACCAAATTGTATACTTAAAGTTTTGTGCATTTCATTGTATGTAAATTTTACTTAAAAAAAGAAGAAAATTTTTTAAAAATACTAAATTCTAAGTAGTGATATACATGCTGAAGTATTTGGAGGGAAGTATACTGATACTTGAAACTTACTTTGGAAAAAATTAAGAGAGAAAGATTGATGGATAGATAGAGGGATGGATAGATATGTGATAAAAAGTAGCATAGTAAAATATTAGTTATAGAATCTAGGTAGTGTCTATATGGGTATTTGTTATAAAAATTCTTTCAACTCTTCTCTATATTTGAAAATTTTTGTATTAAAATGTACATTAAAAAATAGCCTGAGGGCTTAATGTTAAGGGGAATGGCACACTTTTCCTCCAGAACAGAGCTGACCAAAATATGGTTCCAGGACTCTTAGTGGGTCTGCAGCGTCAAAGTTATTTTCATAGTAATGCTAAGATATTATTTGCCCATGTCACTGTCATTCTCTCAGGGTTTAGAGTGGAGGTTTCTGGAGGCTACATGGTATGTGGTATGAAACAAATTGAAGACAAAAGCAGATTATGAGTCCCTCTGTAGTCTGTAAAGATAAATATTTAGAGAGATTTGCAAAGATATAAAACAATCTCACTGTTCTTTTTATTTTTGATGAATATATCAACCTCTAATGAGTTTATTGTATTGAGATTAATGAAAAAGTTAAATGGCATCTTTGAAATGTATAGTCTTCCTATGATGCTTTGTATTCCCTTTCATTTATTTAGATATTATATTAGACTTTTTTGAAATTGCATTTTCGAATTGGTTATTACTAGGTTATAAGAACATTATTTGATTTTTTAAAAGATGTTATTTACTTATTTTTAGAGAGAGGGGAAGGGAAGGAGAAAGAGAGGGAGAAAAACATCAATGTGTGGTTGCCTCTGGTGTGCCCCATAGTGGGGACCTGGCCTGCAGCGCAGGCATGTGCCCTGACTAGAAATTGAACTGGCAACCCTTTAGTTTGCAGGCCGGTACTCAATCCACTGAGCCACACTAGCCAGGGCTGATTTTTATTCAATAATTTTGGAATAACTTTTATTCAGTAATTTTGAAATAACATTAAGATTTACAGAAAAATTGCAAAGGAGAGTTTCTGCACATTTCTCATCTGGGTTACCCATTGTTAACATTTGACATGATCATAGCACACTTGTCAAAACTAAGAAACTGACATTGGTACATTACCAGTAGTTCAAACCCAGGCTTTGTATGGATTTCACTAGTTTTTCCATCAATCTACCCAATCTAGAGTACCCCACTGTATTTAGTTATCACATCTTCCCAGTCTCCTCTGATCTATGACAGTTTCTCAGTCTTTCCTTATTTTTCATGACCTTGACAGTCTTAAAAAGCCTTGGCCAGTTATCCTGTAGAATGTCCCTCAATCTGGTGTTTTTCTTATGATTAGACTGGATTATGGGTTTAAAAAAAAATATCAGAAGTGAAATGCCCTTTTCATCATGCCATGTCAGGTGGTATGTGATCTGTGTGTAACATCACTGATGATGTTAACCTTTCTCCCTTGGTTAAGGTAGTGTTTGCGAAGTATATCCACTATAAAGTTATCTTTCTCTTTCTCTATTCTATTCTTACTTTTTTTTTTTTTTAAGATTTTATTTATTTATTTTCAGAGAGAGGAGAAGGGAGGGAGAAAGAACAATGTATGGTTGCCTCTCACATGGCCCTCACTGGGGACCTGGCCTGCAACCCAGGCATGTGCCCCGACTGGGAATCGAACCGGGACCCTCTGGTTCCCAGCCCGCGCTCAATCCACTGAGCTACACCAGCCGGG
>PVJI01010032.1:0-62421 GCA_004026765.1 Micronycteris hirsuta
ACCAGTTCTTTTGCCACATAGTAATACTTGGTGTGAAGCAAACGAAGTTGTTCTCACCGTTTATAGTTTGAGGGAGAAACTATTTTTAAGGAGCAGGAATGTTGAAACTGAAACCCAGTTATGCTTGGCAAGCGTCCATCATGAGCACTCATATTTGAAATATATATATAAGCCCCGACATTTTTCTTTTAATGTGAGACAGCTTATTTTCTCTGGAGATGTTTTGCCTAGAGAAGAAAAGATGAAAGGAAAGACATGATAAATGTTTTCAAATATTTAGAGGGCTGCTGTGTGGAAAAAGGAGGTGAGTTTGTGCTCAGCCGTTTCACAAGGCAGCGCTGGGCTCCCTTTACAGGGGGACTCCCCCGACCTGCCAGAGTTCGAGCAGAAGAGCCTCCAGCGTGGGGGCAGAGCCCGGGGAGGGTGAGGCAGCCGGCTCCCCAGTTCCCTCCCATTAAGGCTCCTTGGTCCCAAAACTGACTTTTCAGCTGGTCCTACATGAAGGCAGCTGTTAGGGACTGAATTGTGTCCCCTCCAAATTTCTATGTTAAATCCCTAACCCCAGCCCACCAGAATCTAACTGCATTTGGAAAGAGGGCTTTTAAAGAGGTGATTAAGTTAAAATAAGGCTACTTGGGGAGGGCCAGCATCCAATCTGACTGGTGTTCTTAAAAAGGGTTATTAGGATACACAGACACCAGGTGTGTGTAAGCATAATGGAAGACCACACGGAACAGGCCATCGCTGGCAAGCCAAGAGAGAGACCTCAGGGAAACTGAACGCGATGACGCCTTGATCTTGGACGGGCCAGCCTCCAGATTGTGAGAAAATAAATTTCTGTTGTTTATGCTACCCATTCCGTGTTTTCTTCTGGCAGCCCTAGCAAACGAGTGCAGCGGGATAACCGCCTTGCGTCTGGTGTCAGTCTAAGTGCTGCGAGTCCAATGTAAAGACGCATTAAGGCAACCAGTTCCTCGGATTAATGACATCTAGCACATACCGCTTTCCACTAAAATAGCCGATGTGTGCATCGCTGGCACTGGAGGTCGGAGGGGACATTGGCACTGCACAGTCACTTTGACTAAAACGGAGTCTGAAAAAAATCCAAAGTATGGTACTCAGGAACGAGAGTCCACGGATAAGCTAAAAAGCTGTAAAACCTCAGCCCCGAGGATGTATCTTCTGGGAGTCAGCAAGGCGTCCATTCCTGTAATGTAGGCACACTGCGCTGGAGCATGTCCGTGTGGAGCCAGGCAGGGGCGTCCCACCCTTTGGCATCTCTGGGCCACACTGGAAGAGGAGATGTCTCGGGCCACACATTCAATACCTTGCAACACATAATCACCAAAAAATCTCAGTGTTTTAAGTAAATTTACGATTTTGTGTCGGGCCGTGTTCACGGCCATCCTGGGCTGCGGGCAGCCCACGGGCCGCAGGTGGGGCACCCCTGCCAGCGGTTGCTATGAAACTGGGGATGAGTCAATCTCTGAGAAAATACCTAAATTTTTTATTAAATAAACTAAATGGCTAAAATAATTTAAGGTTTCCATTCGTGGCTTTGTCACATTAGAGAACCATCCATCATGGGCCTCCCCCTCTCCCCAAGGGAAAGGCTCTGACTCTCAGTGTGTTATCTGGACAAGCCCCTATGCTCACCTCTGCTCCTCCTCAAATGGACCAGCACACGGACCCTGCTCGTGAGGCACTCAAGTAGCCTCCAACTACTGCCACTTGTAAGTCGCTGCAGTAATTTAAGACTGCGTGACTGTCTTTAGGGCAAGCAGATACGGCATTTATCAACATCTTTTACCCATCCTGGGCCACAACCAGCCCCAATTACATCATTCCCATATTCTCTCCTATAGGGGGAGAGATATGTTACCTGTAGACACATTTATGAAGCTACTTATCTTTCTTTCATACCTAAATGATTACATATGGAGACATTCTTCAATACATTTTCCCCTTTTGAACTTTTTGTTCATTAAAACTTCAAATCGAGAAGATGGCTTTTAAGATCAGACTAAAAAGAAAAAGCATCACAGGGTCTTTATAAAAAGGCATAATGAAATTACCAAGTAGATTCCCACCTGCCTAAGGTGACTTAGGTGTCCTCAACAGCTAATCCATCACTTGGTTTCTAATACCTATATTGCTAGTATTACTAGCAATGCTGATGTTGCTCGGTCATAGAATTTCACAATGGATGAGGATGCTCATGTTACAGACAGAAGCTGATGCTCCATGAGATAAGGGGGTGTATTCAAACCAAGGTCACACAGTGGGCTTAAGTGATTTACAAAAGCAAGGGATGGTAAATAAAGATCTTACTCCTTCTTCCTCTCCTCACCCCCATTTTTTAAGTTAGAAGGAAAAATAAAGGTTCATTACTTGGATATAGTTCAGAGGAAAAAAAGGTTTCTCTATGCAGTTTGGCTGTTAATTACAAAAAGAAAAAGAAAGAAAAATCTGTGTTTCTTTAAAGATGAAAGCACTAGAATGTTATACCCGAAATTTGTCAATGACATAAGTCATTTCAGGGAGGCACACTAAAAATATGGCCACGGACCAGGGGAATGGATAAAAACCAGCTTCCAGAAACTGGACACCAGTGTGCTCTTGCCTAAGTTCAAGGACTTTTTTTTTTTTAAGATTTTACGTATTTATTTTTAGAGAGGGGAAGGGAAGGAGAAAGAGAGGGAGAGAAACATCAATGTGTGGTTGCCTCTCACGCGCCCCCTACTGGGGATCTGTCAAGGCCTATTTTGTGAGTGTTCTCCCTAGTTTTCAAAATATTACAAAACAGGATACACCTTGAAAAAATGTCATGCAATAATATTATACTCGAAACACCGAAGTGGGGAAAAACAAAAAGCCCTTTCTTTGTCTGCTGAGCACCTATATTTGATAGCATTGGAGGACTAGCAGCCTTAATTTAATCACAAGCAGGTCAGGGTCTCATTTCATGTGTCCAGGTAACACCCTGGCAACCGCTAGTGAGCACCTGTGAGAGTCCAGCAGGGTGTGCTGAAAAGCATCCCACTCCGCCAGAGCTGCCACCACAAAAGCCTTGGGTGAGCCTATAAAGCTGTATATTTAACCATGTGGGAAATAAATTAATAAAAAGTGAAAAGCTAACTATGAAGGAAATAAATGGATGGAAAGTGAAACGCTAACAGATCGTCCTCTCCCACAGAAGTAACTTAAAACTGTGTCTTATTTCCTCAAATGTTTGTGGAGCACTTACAATGTGTCAGACGCTGTTCCAGACTAGGGGGTTCAGGACCGAACCATCTAGATCCCTCCCCCAGTCCCTACGAGGTGGGCGGGGCGTGGAAAGAGACAGACAGGGAATGCCAGCTGTTGACAAGTGATGTGGAGAGAAATAACGAAGAATGGAACGTAGCAACCTGGGCCACAGGCATGTCTTCCTGAAAACACTAACAAGGGGCCAACTATGTCACAAATTGAAATGGAAAGGGGACTGAATCACAAACACACTTCTTTCCAGTAGAGAAAGCAGCATCTCAGAGAAAAACAAGTATTTGGCGGCAGGGGGCGCAGGGGTGGAGGGGGGTAATCTTTGAACATAGACCTGGAGCAGCCTTTAGGATGCTCACTATTCAGAAAGTTCTGAAACGATCCAAAAGCAAAGAAAAACTACCTGTAACTCCAGAACGGGTTTTCCGTAAGGTCCGCGGGGAGGGCTGTGCCCCCCTAGCACCAACCTCACAGCCTCTGCACCCCCCCCGGAAGGTGCTAGACACCGGGAGCTGGCAGGTTCGAACAGCAAATTTACTAAAAGTAAAGACTGGGATAGGAAGGAAGCACCATTTGAAAAATGAAATTCGCCACAGTGTTGCAAGCTAAGCTTCTAGAAAACTGAGCAATGAATCCTCCATTTGTTACCGGGTCTGGGGGAAATATCCAGAGAGAAAAAAGTGGAATCCTGTGCAATACAAGAAATACACCCTCAGAAAAACTGCTTTAAGCAACACCATTTGGGGTTTTTGTTTGTCTGTTTGTTTTTATTTTTCTCAGGGTTGAGGACTGCCCGCCGGGTCAGAGCAGATATACAATAGTGGTCCACTCCCACAGGGTCTGAACAACCTCACCACCATTCTCGGATTAGCATAGCAAAGCCTGTTCATCTGCTTGGCTGGCCCCTACTCTGAGAGCAGTCCTCCCCCCACCCCCCGTGGCAATTTCTATTGGCAGAGGATCCAATTGCTGGTGGAAATGTCCTCACTCTGGGTATGCAAATCGCACAAAGCATATGTGAACGAAAATGTCAACAACGATGTCAACGCCAAGAAGACCACATCGCTTATTTGTTCCCACAAACAAATACTACAAAAGTTTTACATCTAAAATTGGACCCAGACCAAGAGATAATGTTTTAAAAACCTTTTTAAGGCATTTAACTCATGGAAAACCATATAAGCCATAGACTATAGAACAAATGACAATTTGGGTTGAGAGATTTTTTTTTTAATCTCTTCAGCTGAAGCATTTTCCACAAAACTAATAGCACTTACGCAAACCCTGAGAGCTCTGGGAGTGACATGCTGCGATGTAACTTTCTTCTAGTCAGGAAAAGCTGCATTTCTACATAAGAAGTTTTGATAAGTGATAAATCACCTAAAACGAAGTCAGAAGGGACTAAATCTCCCAGCCTAAAGTCATTTGTTATGCTTTTTTTTCATTTTAGTTAAGTATTTCTTATGGTATACTACCTAAAAGATGGCCCCTGAAATTAAATAATCTTCAAGCCCCCTCCAAAACATACATATCTGACCCTGTTACACAGTTTAGAAAACATTTAGTAGGCTGTTCCTTTTTTCTATCACTTAAAGAAGATTTCCAAGGAAGCAGGATCCCATTTTCATTATAGGAAGAGGACCGGTTCTGAATTACCAGTATTTCTGGTCTCAGAAAGAGAGCAAGCAAGTCAAGGTGTTACTGTAGGTAGTCAGCTAATTATTAATAAGAAAGTGGAGCAAAGAGAATCAGACACTGAGCTAATAAACTGGGGAATATGAGCCTGTTTGCTTCACCAGGAAGCTACAGCCTCACCCCCCAGAGCACCACAGCATTGCTCCACCAGGGATGAGCACTCCTCCCTCTCGTCCCCCAGGACCGGATTGTTGGGGGGCACAGGGGGAGGGGCCTGACCAAAGAGGCCTGTCAGTCTACCGAGGGGGTGTGGACCTATCAAAAGCCTGCAAAATCTTGGAAAGTTCATTGGTTCTTTTGAAGAAGCACCTGGTCTGTCCCAAATCCAAGCTAATATAATCCCAGAAGAACAAAGAAGCGCATGCTCACTCGAGCTCGCTTCCCCCCAACCCGGTAATGCACTCGCCCCAGGCATCTGCACATTCTCTTTCACCAAGGAGCATGTGACCCTGTGGGTCAAGCAGCTACTGGGGCCTGCAGAAGATGGCATGGACTCCAAAATACTAAGCTTTAATATAAAGCAGAAACTCTGGACAAAGGCTTTTGTTTTGGCCTTGCTGAGGACACTGGTGGACAGGCAGAGATGGAACACTGGAACCCAGGGGCAGCCTTCTTCCCAAATAAACCATTTTGCCTTCTTCCCAAATAAACCATTTCGTGTGGGTCCTTGGAATGCTCTCCTTGTGATCCAGTGGAAGAGCCTAATTCCCACCAACAACAAAGGTGCAAAAATATATTCATGTATGGCTCTGTCTAAATATTGTCTGTCACTTTAGATTAAAAATACTCCAGCAGGAATGCCCCTCGTTCAACAACTGATCCATGTATGGCAGGACCAAACCCCGCCAGTGGCCAGTCCCCCTGGGAACACGGTAAGTCACATGTCTTCTTCCCAAAGTGGATGGTGGTAGAAACCAATGTCCCCAAAATTCTCAATTAAGTGTTACATAACAAATGATGCCTTTGCTGGCAGGAAGAATGGATTTCTTTCATTATTTTTTTATGAAATAATCATAAACTGTAACCACAGGCTATCACTGACGTCAAGAGAAAAAACACTAAAAATATTGTTTAATAATTTAAAATAAAGACTCTGTCTGTATTTACCTTGCCAGGTAGACAGAACGGGGAGAGAAACAACAAAGCAAGTGTACCAAACTGCCTCAGAGACCCGCTCACCCAGAGGAGTAGCATCTCTGCCTAGAACAGTAAAAGCTTGTCCCAAAGGCAGGGCCTCCGGAAGTGCCCCGGGCGGTGGCCTCTGCAGCCCTGGGTGTGCGTGGCCAGGTAGGGGCCAGTTCTTCCCTAGATGACAAGCCCTTCTCAGGATCTTGTAAAGAACAAAGTATATGGGTGACCACTCTTCTTGCAAGCGGCATTTGCTACTGGCTCAGACCCCCAAGGCCAGGGTCAGAAGCCTGGGTGGGTTTAGGGAGAAAATGGAATAATCATAGGGTGGGGAGGGACCACTTTCTATAACGACAGTGTTGACCCACATGGCTGAAGTGTGAATGAAATCATAAGCAGACTAAAGGAAAATAGCCAGCAGACCTCGAGCAGACGCGTCACAGACAGAAAGGATTATATGAAACTGCGGGCAGTGCCCTTGCCTCCCTTCTCTTATCAGTCCTGAACAACAGCGTAATAAGAAGCCTGACCCAGCACCACCTTGGTGGCACATTTCAGTGATCCCACACGGCCTACTAAATACTCTCTAAATGCCACGCTGCCTTCAGGGCCCTATCACCCAGCTGTCCTCCCATCTGGGCTTCCATCCCACCCTTTGCTGGGTCCAAGATTCCAACAGATGAGCCTGTGGACATGCCCCGCACAGGAGCAGCACGGTGGTTATGAGCTCACCCTTGGCAGGGTGCCGACGTGGCTTTGAATCCTGAGAATGTGATCAACCTGCCTCATAGGGTTGCTGTAACTTTTTAGGGCCATAATGCACAAAAGGCACAGTTCCAAGACCCTAATAAAAACTTGTGAAGTGCTGGCTGTTATTATCTCCTCACTTTGGCAGTGTCCCTTGCCTCCGTAAATCTAAACCCAACCCCGCCTCAGCCCCTAGAACTTACCCGACCCTCTGACCCCAAACGACTGTTCCACCCGGACCTGGAGCACCTCTCACCTCTTGCAAAATTCATTAGATCGCCACCACGTCTTAACCTTATTTTTATTGGATGTATCCTTCCATTGACTGGCTTCTTGTCTCCCCTGATGACAAGCACGGTAAGTGGTGGACCATTTCTTAGCTGACCTCATCCTCCCCAAAGCACCCAGCACCCTGGGCTTGGCCACGGGAGACTCCAAAACTGCTATGGCTTGATTTGATTCAAAAGTGAACACAAGAAGGACAAAGTGTGGGACTCTGGAATTTGAGTTGGGCCGTTGCAATTATGTTTCTGGAAATTATTTGAAACTCTCACACTAGGTCACGCAAATCCTCCTTCTGTGAGACCGCACGTATTTCTACCTTCATAGTGTGCTGTGCTGCTGCATAGAGGTCAGTACTGAAGGGCTTCAAAGCTGGTCTCCCAGCACGCCACTTTGGCATGAGGATTATTTTGAGCTTAAGGCAATCAAAACCCAGCAGATTCAGGAAAAAGTCTTTACCCCCACCCTCCACTGTCTAAATTTACAGTGGAGAGGGGCCTGTACCAATAAGAGAGCCATTAGCACAGATTCCTTTTTACCTACGAAACTCACCTACACAACAGAGCAGAGCAACCTTCTTGTACAAACATCTCCTCTGCCTCCCTGGGAACGGCCTTCTTCCGCTATCTCCAGACCCCCGGCCTTCCTTAGCTCAGGAGCTTGGATGAGCTTCAATGACTGGCTGCCTTTTGTGTCTCCTGCCTTTATGCCCCCACCCTGTATGTCAGTAACTAAATTTGCTTTCTCTTGTTAATCTGGCATGTCATTTTGTCTGACCAGCCAAAGCAGCTAGAGGGAGAGAACGGAAAGACTTCCCACCCTTACGGCTTGAAGCTGCTTCATGGGCACGTTGGCTTCATGTGTTGGAAGAACCTCGTCGAACCACAGTAATGGCCTGTCTCCTTTCAGAGGCCTTGCCCATTCAGGTGTCTTGGTCACATGACACATAAGAGTTTACTGTATGCCAAGTCATCAATGTATGTATCTCCGATAGTGGTTGTTCAATTACTCCTTCCTTGAGGAGTAAATAGAATGATGAAAATAGACCTCAAGGATGCAGGAAGGTTCTTCTTCAGCACGGGGCCCTTCCCAGGAGACCTACTGGTCAAGGTGCTTGATTCTGCACCTCAGGTGTGGTTCTGGCCGCTCCACGTGGGCTGAAATCGAGCCCCTGGTGGTGTGCCGAAAGGTGCGCGTTCCAACAGCCACTCCTCCAGGACCTCAAGGCTCAAATGCTACAAACACGCAGCACATCATAGCAGCAAGGAGAGGCGTGCACCTTGAAATGCGCACCACCAGAAAACCTACACGGATGTTAGCGGGCTATTCTTCAGGGCGAGAGATACCGACTCTAAACGCAACCACAACCCCAGCTTTTCCAACAAGGATTCACGTTAGACACCAGACAAGTAGTTGGGACAAGGCAACAGTGAAAAAAACAACAACAACAAAAAACAACATCAAGTTGCAGATAAGGACATCTAAGAAAGGAAACATGACCTCACTTCCTGCCCCCAAGGACTGGTATAACTTCCTAACCTCAGCGCAGGGCCTACACAAATGGTCAGATAAATACTCCCTTTTTGTAACCGATTCACTGCGTTTGCTGTCAACATCACCCACCCCAGGGAGGATGACAGTATATATTTTCTGCCCAGACCTGTGTTTATTCTTCAACTAAGATTCACTGCAGATGTTGTTTGCCCTCGGGCCCCTGGCTCTGGCCCGCAGCCTGGAAAGGTGGCTTACCCTCTGCGACACAGGCTTCCTCCTCCTGGCTGTTCAGGGCCCCCTCCTGGAGGCTGAGCTCCTCCTCCGGCTCAGCTAAGCCATTGGCGGTGGACAGCTGACCATTCTTCTGTAGGAGCTATGGGGAAGACAAAACTCAGTCTCAGTCTTCACAACCAAGTTAGAGATACTGTAACCTCAAGAAAAATAGATCATTTTAGGGGAGGAATACAGAGAAACAGAGGGTCAACAATGACGAAGATTTAAGTCTTTTTTTTTTAAGATTTTATTTATTTTATTTTTAAAGAGAGGAGAAGGGAGGGAGAAAGAGCAATGTATGGTTGCCTCTCACATGGCCCTCACTGGGGATCTGGCCTGCAACCCAGGCATGTGCCCTGACTGGGAATCGAACCGGGACCTTTTGGTTACCAGCCCGCACTCAATCCACTGAGCTACACCAGCCAGGAAGATTTAAGTCTTTTATTCATCTGAATGACCCAGCTACCTTACAAAAGGTACCGTATTTTTCTGACTATAAGATGCACCGCACCATAAGATGCACCTAGGTTCTAGAGGAGGAAAATAGGAAAAAAAATTTTGAAGCAAAAAATGTGGTAAAATATTTCACCTGCTCCTGCCTCCTGTGACCCTGCTCCACTGCCACCACCACCCCACAGCGAGCCAGGAAAGCTACATTTGGACTATAAAACGCACCCCCATTTTCCTCCCAAATTTGGGGAGGGTGCGCCTTACAGTCCGAAAAATACAGTACCAGGAGCTGCTGTCAAGCAGATAAGGCTTTGTATCCACGTAACTGTGCATGCCACCCATTCATTCACCCAAACACCATTCGTGATTCACACACCCACTGTTCCAGGCTTAGCTGAGATATGCCAAACAATGAACACGTCACGTGTGGCCCCACCACGCTGAGTTTACAAACTACCATGGAAGCCAGACTCCTATACATATCTTTTACCTTAAAATAATGTTTCCTTGTGATGAGAAGTTATGCATATTTGACTAGAATTTGCATAAGTGACAAAGAGTCTTTCTCAAGGTACAGAGCAGACAGTTAAAAAAATAAACAGTCATGAACGAGGAATACACAGAACAAATAACAATAAACAGCGGGCCCTAACCTAGGCTGGGGTGTCAGGGTAGGGGGGCTTCTCGGAGGAAGAAAAGGTAACGCTGAGATCTAAGTGCCAGGCAAGGGGAGTTTGAGAGAAGGGTAGAGGGGTGCAGAGAAGAGGGGCAGGTTGAAAGACCCCTTGGTTCAAAGGCCAGTCTATCCAGAGTGAACAAGAAAGAAATATGTAATGCGTGTTTTTACGGTCATTATTTTTCCTTTAAAAAATATTGCTAAAATAGTCATTTGCAATGTCCCCTGTAGGATATCTTGTGCAATCGAGGTCATCGGTTGCAAAAACTGTAGACGTATAGACAATGCCCTTAGGTCATTTTTTAAATCCTGAGAATATGGGTAAAAAGTATTAAGCCAAATACAAATAGCACAATAACTTAGAGGAACCTAAAGATTTCAACAATGTTTTATAGTTCATATGCTTTTCTCATTTGTCTTAACACTGATGCAGCAGGTGCCATTGTTTCCATTTTACAGACGAGCACCCTAAGGCGCAAAGTGACGGCAGAGGAGCAAGCCGGCCGGACAGGTCCCCGCAGCTCAGGAATGGAGCTGGCTGTGGCCTGAAGGCCAGGACTCGCCACTGACAACTCCCAGCGTTTTTCCACAACACGGCGAGTTGTTGAAGGAGCTGTTATTGCTCACAATGATAAAAGGCTTCAAAGAGTACTCCACAGTATCCAGGCCTGCTACTCCGAAGAAATCTCAAAGCTTCACACTCCATTTGGCAGTGTTCCATGGCGCCGGCAGGCCAGCGGAGCATGCTGGCCAAATCGCTGACTTCCATCAGAGCCTGGAAGGGCCTGCAGGTTCAAGACAGTCCCTCCAGCAGGCCGAGACTGTGCTAAATTGGTTTCACCTGGCCGCTCCCTATGCCCAGCAAAGCTGCGCTTCAACTGCCTGAGCTGCTCCTGAAATGACAGCACCGTACTTTAATACTCACACTGCCGACGGAACGTTTGGCTTCCGCAGGCCCGGGCTGAGTCCATTTACTAGACAGAACGCTCAGATCACATTTCCACTTAAAGTCTTCTCTTACCAAACTATGCAAGATGGGGCTTTTACATGAAACCCAACAACCAAAGCAAAGGGGTGGCGCAGGGGTGGGGGGGTGTCTCCACAATGCTCATCAGCAAAAACGTCAGCAATTAAGAGTATTTTAACTAAATATCGCTGGTGAGGTGCACAGGTTAGACTTATATTTGATAAATAACATGAAGAGCCAGGGGAGGAAAGCAGGAAACATATCATTACAGGCTAACCCAGCTACCCAATGAGTCTCAAACCTAAAAACTGGTGACCTATAGACCATAATACGGCAACTAAACAGGAAACGTGCAGTAAATGTTGGCCCTGGTTTAGGAACCGGAGCTCTGAAGTTTTACGGAGTTTACAGTTCTGCAGAGTTTCTACGATTCTTGAAAGAGTTCTCATAGTTCTTTGTGGATTATCAAGTCCGAGGTATCTTTAGCGAGTCATACTGAGTATCTTTAAATGTGAGGGATCTTACAGGACACAGGTACAAACGTTCACGTACATTTAGAAATGACAGATGTATGGTAGATAATGAAGTATATTACATGATGTAAATAAAATGAGTCTTAAAAGCTGAGCTCACCTGCTAGCCCTCCTTATATCTGAAGTGTGGTGAGTAAATTCTGGATTAGTCACTCCCAGTGACCACAGGGCAACTGCCTCTGCTTCAGCAAGGCACCTGATGTACTGACTTTGGTGACAGGCGATCTATGGCGGTGACAACGTTACAGCTGAGCTTAGAGGCTATCTCAGCACACACACAGCTTGGGTCTGGCAAGGGTACCCGAGCTGTGACCCCGCAGGTGACGTCGCAAGTGAGCGTTGAGATCTGTGACACGCCCACCCCCACACAAAAGCGGGACCTTATTTCTAGCCACGCTCATACATTTTTACCATTCTGTGTTTCACGTAGAGATGCTTTTCACAAAACTTCATCTGTTCTTGAGGATGGATTATGAACTTTTTTCCATGACATAAAAAGGGGGGTTTCTTTTCCTTTTCTCCCATCCCCAACCATCTAAATCATATTATTGCTAAGGGTTCCCGTGCCTCTCAGAGTTGACAATACATGAAGGTCACCCCACATCATAAAAAACCTAACCCACACTCCTTAACATTTGAGGTCCTTTCTGTCTTTTCTATGTGTCTATATATGCACATGCATATTCTTAAAAAAATGGAGAATACACACTTTTTTTATAACCTACTTGTTTCACACATTGTGGATGCCTTTCTTTGGGGTTTTTTCTTTTTCTTCCTCTTTTTCATTTCTTTATCAATAATCAATAAACACCTATCTGGCTCGTTGTCAGCCACTCTCTGAAAAGTTATGTTGTCTGAGATGGAACTGGACTTGAAAGACTTGCTCCTTGCACTTAAACGCCGCAGCACCAGGAAACCTGTTTTCCCACTGGATTTGGGCTTCAAAAGGGGAACGCCTCCTCCGAGCAAATCAAAACCCTCGGTGTTTTCAAGCTCACATCCTTCGAGTGGGTCAGCCAGAGTTTATTCCCATAGCGTATTACCACATTACAACTACACGAATTTTGAAAAAGGATCTCGAATGCTTCCAGCGTTGTCCTCTCGTTCCTGTAAGAACAGGAACCGAGAATCTCCGAAGTGGTCCCCTAGGCATCGCAGAACAAGGACCACACCTCTCCGTCCCGCTTCAGTCAGAGGAGTGTGGAGCTCTCGACGGCTGCCAGGGTGCTGGGGAAGCGGAGGAGAGCCTGCTAAGGCCACTATGCTCACCACTGAAGTGGTGCTCCCGGCTATCCATTCCCTCTGATGACAGCGCAGGTGGGAGCGGCCCAGGGCCCCACAGTCCAGGTGGCAGATTCACCCCGACTCCAGCGGCAGACCCCACGAAGCAGAACCATTAAGTGGCTGTCGGAACCAGAACCTTGTGAGTGCAACAAGGAAACACACGCACACCATTCGAATAAAACAGATTATCCGGAAGGAATTTTAAAGCCATGACAAGATTTATAAAGAAAAGTCTTCACTGTGTTTTCTCCCTTCTAATAGAAAGTGTTTTGAAAGTAAACCTTTAAAAAAGCCAAAGAGAAAGCAGAGTATACATCAGCAAACAACATCTGTGGAGAAGAATTTTGAGTGTGCACACCCACTGGCTCCACCAACCCATGCGAATAGGCCTGGCTTTACGTGCTACACAAGTACCAGTACGAAGATGTGCAGGACACGACAATTCACAACAGCAACAACCGCACGTGACCGCCAGTAGCGGGGAAGAACGGAATTATGAGACATCCATATGACAGTCCTGAGAGGAACGAGGTAAATCGAGACACACCACTGTCCCCAGCTGAAGTGGAAAAAAGCAAGTGGCCGAGACTGTTTGAATCCTTTTTGATTCCTTTAAAATAAAACAAAACTAACTAACAGGGAGGGAGGGAAGGAGGGAGAGTGCTTGCTCCAATGTTAATAGAAGCATTAAAAAAAGTCAGAAATCACATATCTCAAATCTTGAACAATGGCTACCTCTGTGGAATTGCTGTTTGGTTGTATCCTGTGGAGGGGGTTTGGGGAAGAGACATGGTGTTCTTTCTATTCAATTTATCGTTATAAAGGTAAAAAAATACATTGAGCCCTGAAGCCCATCAACTCTTATGTTGTAAGCATGCCTAAAAACCTGACTTTCCAGGGTTCATAAATCTTGTGACAACATGGATAGACTGGCGAACACCATGCTATGTGAAATCAGCAAAAGCTAACCATCATAGGATTTCACTCATGTGGGATATAAAACTGAAAGTAACAAATGAACGAACAAGAAAACAATAAAAAAACTCACAGACACAGGCTACTGTATTGTGGTTACCAGAAGGAAGTGGGACAGGGGTAAATCGTACAGGGGTCAAGTATATGGTGACAGCAGATGATGTGACTTTGGGTGGTGGGCCCCCAATGCAATATACAGATCACATATCACAGACGTGTGCACTTCCCATGGACACAGACATCAATGTGGCGAAGGCTGTCGGTGGGGGGTGGCAGGGTGCGGAGGCTAGGTGGAGTGGGACAAAGGAGGGGGAAATGGGGGACATCTGTAATAGTGTCAAAAGTAAAAGTCCACTGGAAACTTATATAATCTCATTAACCAATGTCACCTCAATAAATTCAATAAAAAAGAAATGTACACTCAAAACCTATCATCTTATTAACCCATGTCACCCCAGTAAATTTAATTTATAAAAAAGGAAAAACATAAATCTTTTCAGATCATCTGAGCCAAAGGACCAAACTGCCCTCAGGGAGCTTCAGCTCCAGTTCCCGTTCTCTCCAACTGTGATTAGCACATCAACATCCTTAGTCAAGCCATTCATCAAACACACTGACCGAGACCCGGACGAGAGTATCACCCTTCAGAGGCTCCCGATTCATTAATACATGTATTGTGTCCTCACTTCACAAACATGTTTATGTGCAGTTGCTCATTTAATCCTCCACCTTCAGGAAGCTGCTACCACCGTCCCAGCCAAGGAAGCAGAGCCCTGAGAGCTCTGTACCCGGAGCAGCAGGGCCAGGGAGTGCAGCCAGGACCCCAACCAGGTGAGCTGAGCGAGAAGTGTGGCTAAAGGCTCTGCCTCGGGGCTGAGCTGCTTCGGAGCAGAGTCGCCAACTTAGGAAACAACCAGCCCACCCTTTTCACAAAAACTGGCACAGGCTGTAAGGACAGAAGATTCTGTCCCCATGACAACACCCACCATCCCAGGTCATGTGCTACGCTAACAAGTTTTCCCTTGAACTTGGCTACCATTTACAGAATACTAACAGAATTACTTCAGGAGGTGCTGGAAAAGTAACTGAAAGAGTTGTTTTAAAAGTAACTACGACATTTCAAACAAATCATTTCTAAGCAGAAATCTTTGTAAAATCCAAATCTAAACAGGGCATAAAACTTTAGGACAGACAGCAAGGTACAGAAGAGGGGATGCTTTTAGTTAATTACATGAAATTGATCTAATTCCTATAGATAAGGTCACTTCAAAAAACAAACCAAAAACTCAGAAGGAAAGAAAAGATAAACAAAAAAAGTAACTTAAAATACAAAACAACTGTAAGTACCCAAAATTGGAGGCGTGGTTAAAGTCTAGCTGGTAGGCATTAAAAGTGGTACCCACAAAGCATATGTAATGATGTGGAGTTGTATTTTATGTCATCATATTAAATTTAAAAAGCAAACTAAGCAGTTATATATACAGGATGATCATAAATACACACAAGAACATGCGGTAAAACAGCAAGTATATTACCAAATTGTTACTATCACAAGATACCAAATCATCATTGGGAAAGGAACTAAGAATATTTAATATCCTCTATTTTTCTACTTTTCTTTGTTCTGTTCTTTACCTAAGTGACATGATTGTTTTTAGAGCTGGGTGGTGGGGGAGCTTTTCCTCTATAAGTTATTTCACTTTAGTTTGTTTATTTTTAGCATAGGCAGGAAACAGTTAAGAAAGTGAAGCATTTTAATTCTAACTTCTACCAGTCCCATGAATTTTCATGGGAAAACAGAACTGCCTTAAGATAGAAACTGAATGGTAAAATCGTATTTCAGGAGCTTTTCTTATGCAAACCAAACCCTACTCACTCAACCCTGGGTGGCGCGGGCTCACAGCAGGCAAGCAGAGTGGGCCTGGGGACTCCGGTGCAGGACTAAGTCCTTCAGATTCGGTATTTTATCGTCATCCCCCCATGTCACAGGCTGGTAACTCCAGGCCAGCACACAGGAGGTTATAGATAGTCCTCACGTTTGTGCTGAGGGCTTGGAAGGAGGCGGCATCAGATCTGAGACAAGGGGATCCCCCATCATTAGAGCTCTGTCCGGGGAACGCACGTCTCACTAGCTGGATCACAGGCACTCAGAGTTGTGGCTCAAGACACAGTCAAGTGGCTGTGACCTTGGAGCAGACTGTCACAGCAAGAGGAACTCATGGCTGGAGGGGTGCGACCTTTTCTGTCTGGGGTTCCAGACTGGTTTGACGCTGGGGTAGCAAAAGTAAGTTATGCTACTGTGGGAAAGGGACCGTAATGGCCCCCCCCCCCCCGCGACACACCCACACACAGCCGCACAGCCCCTGGTCGTGAGCCCACCCGCCAACATCGCTTAAAAAGCCCACCCTCTTATGGCTGAGGACTTGGTTTACACAAGTCAAATCCACACCTCTAAGATCACACTGTCCAGACAGCAAACATCCAGGCAATGGGAAGAATATTTCCTTCCTCCTTTTTTATTTAAACACAAGCACACAGACAATGATCCAATGGATATTTAGATTTCTAGGAACAGGCAGCACCTAAAAGGGAGGCTCCTCCCACCAGGAATCCACCAACAGGAACTGTGGCCCGTCAAGAGCCTTCCGCTTCGTGGTCGAGCTGGACCGAGCTCTGGTATCCCTCGGTGCCTCTCCCACACGGCCACACTCGCCCAGAGGCGCCATCCGCCTGAGATGCAGGCGTACATCAGGGAAACATTGGCGCTAAAATAGTTTTAAAGGCTTTCTTGAAGGTTCTAAAAAATTACCATGAATTCTGTGATATGTGATATAACAACGTGGTTATATCATTTTATAAAGCCCTCAAGTCTTGGAGATACATAATGTTGGCTCTACTGATGACATATCTTGTGTGCTTTAACATACTCAAATACAACCTGAAAATTAAAGTTAGATGAAATAAGACTGGCAAAATGCTGATTACAGTTGAAGCTGGGGGATGGGCACACGGGGTTTGTACACTATTCTCCACTTTTGCATATGGTTTGAAATTTTTCACAATGAAAAGAAAAAAATAAATTTTCTCTAGAGAAGCTTCTGACAGTTTAACTTTGGGGTACACTCAATAAAATCTGTAAAGTCAAGAAAACTTCAAAACTGTCAGCAGAATTTTTAACTGTTTCGTGTTTTAAGCTGTAAAATGGTTCACCCCCTGGTAATGATCTGATTTCTAATTAGCTTAAGACATTTAGTAAGCGGTGCTATGGCAATCCTTATATAGTATGGAAGATACATTTATATTCCATGAATTTAAAAAAGATTTAAGGCAAGCCACAAAAGAAAGATATGAGGAGACCTTTTAACTTGCAAGCTTTTCAAAGAGACAGAATATGAACTGCGCATCAGGTTTCAGAGGTACTGTCAGCATGCTGAGCCAAGAGCTCTCTCAGACCACATGAAACCGAGAAGAGTGTGCACTGCAGGTCAGGAGTGATGCTCGTGACCTGTGGCCACAGGAAGTCCTTATCTCTGAGAAGCTGACCCACGGAGATCTCTTTCTGATCCCAATTTGCCTCCGGGAGGAGATGACAGACCCTCCTGGAAGTGTGGCAGCTTTCCCCTCTTCCCTACTCATGCCTCGAAGCCTCTGATCTTTAAATAAAACCTCTGCTTGTTTTACATGTCATGCTACTTCTTTCCACTCAGATATTCTGCAAAATGTAACCAGTGAATGAAAAAATCCTGACTGGTGACACTGCTTCCAACCCGACTGCGTGCGTTTGAAGGGCCCGGGAAGGGGGCGGGCACCCCGTCGCCATCATGCAGGGTCGCTGTGCTTCCGGCCGGTACGAGAACACGAGGTCCAGCTGCCCGGCCCCTCCGCGTGCTACCATTGCACCCTGCAGGCCTTCACTTCGGAGACGCGACGCGGAGCCCACAGTGCTGTGCAACCCCCAAACCGCTGCCAGGACTGAAAACTACTCCCCGAAAAGCAACATTCACCCAAGTTCACACTTGACTGGCTTAGAACCGCTTCTGTCGTGTTTCGTTAATTTAATTAAATCCTAGTGGAACAAATTCTATGTTCAGAATACAAAAATTAATCTTATTTTCCCTTTGAAATGGCAATGCTCACTATATAAGGGAAGTTTCTGGAAGAGTCTCTGCACAGTACATGAGCTTGTGGGTCCTTAGAAGCCACCCTGCACCAGACAGCTTCCGGTCACCGTGTACGAATCCCTGGAATTCATGAAAAACTCAAAACTCGTTACTCCAGGCATGAGAGGACGAATGAAAGCTAAGACAGAGCCACTAAAATCACTAGTTTGCTTTTAGTGTGCACAATCAATTTTCAACTCAATTGAGTAATATTTAAATATTCAAATTGTTGAGTGTCTCAGAGAAAAATATCACATATTACATACTTAAATCCCAAAGGACACTGGCTACTAAAGGTGAACTCATTTTATCAAGAATGCTGTCCACAGCCCTGACCAGTGTGGCGCAGCTGGCTGGGTACAGTCCCGCAAAGCAGAAGGCCACCGTTCAACTCCCAGTCAGGGCTCAGGCTCGGCTGCAGCCCGGTCCCTGGTTAGGGTGTGTGCGAGAGGCAACCAATCGATGTTTCTCTCACACATCAATGTTTCTCCTTTCTTCCTCCCTTCCTGTCTCTATAACTAAATAAAATCCTTAAAAAAAAAAAAAAAAGAATATTGTCTATAAATTAGACCTCTAAATTTTAAAGATCAGCTTTTTTCCCAAACTATATCCAAGAATATTGGCACTATACCAGGTGTACTAACACCATTACACTAGGTATTATCTCAGAAGTGTTCTGTGCTCAAATTAGCTTGGGAAACTCTGATGTAGACAAAGCTAAGAAGATCTACTTAGACTTTGGAGACTCATTAATGTGCATTCTGAACCTCTAAGGAGATCATTGTAGCATTTTCTAAAATCACTTAGAGAGCCCTTTCTGAGCCCCAGCTATTAACATCCCCCATAACTAAAAACACCAGGATAAATGCAATATGTTTTAACATACAACACTTCAGTCAAATATTGCCCTACTGTAAAAAGTCGTAGTTGTTTTTAAACGTATTAAAACTTCTGGATTCTCTGGGAAAGTATGTAAAAGAAAACCAAGAGCTCTAAATCCAGGGAGGTGAGAGATCAACCATGCTGATTTCAGGCAGAGGGAATTTATAAGATCTCTGCTTGAGATGAGGGAAATAAAAGGCACCACCTACCAATGACAGCAATTCACTGTGTAGAGGTGGTCTACCAGAAGTCCGTGAAATGCCTGCCTCGGGATGTTGGGAGCCTCCAGGACATTGAGGTCTGTATCGCACTTAGGAGAGAGAGATGCTCCATAAATACAACTGAAGAAACCTGTGAATCTCAGGCCACGCCGCTGACACCATCAGCACCCTCCTCTAGGTGGAAACTCAGGAATTGCAGGACATGAGCCATTCTTGTTCCGCACCCCAAATGTGCCACCTAGCTCTCCTGGTTAAGAGTCACTACTCACCTTCATGGAATCAAAAAAGAACTTGAAGGGGTGCACTGAACTTGAGAAACTATATTCTTCCTCAACTTGCCTTAAACCAAGAAAACGCATTCCGAGTTATAGTACGCTGGATCGATGATACCAGACAGCTAACACAGATCTTACCCTGTGAACCCTGGTTGAACGGGGGTGTCTGCTTGGGGGAAAAGACTAAGCCACCAACACTTCAAACGGTTTTTGTGTTAAGGACAGGGGACAAGCCCCTCTCACATTACTTACACTCTTCTTAAACTTCAATACGATGCTAACGTTCCATGTTTAACAGAAAAGTAAGCACCTAACGTCGATTGGTTAGTTACAGGGCCTACGGCTTGTCAAGATCTTGTCTACAGATCTTGTCAAGTGAGATACCTCAGGATACAGACCCCTAAAGCTTCCATTCTAGTGTTATGATGTAGCTCACGAATATCTGAGATAAGTGATCTTCCCCCGTTCTGAGTTGGTGTACCTACAAGATGTACAGGGCAAGTCAACCTCCACCTTGACTTCAGAGGGACTCCCCAGACCCCAAATACAAAACATTCCTGGGAAGATGACAATGAAAACGAGTCGCTGAGAAGCACAAGTTTGTGTTCTGAGCCATTTCTGACCATTGTCAGGCCTGGTTCCCTCTGAGTCCCTGCGGCAGCAAGTTCGCAGGCATCCATCTGTCGTCGATGCAGAAGTCAAGATCCCAGTCCCCATTTAATCCCTGCACAGCGCGTCACCTTAAGTAACTACTCCTTCGTTGAGTGGCTGCTTCTCTCCAAGGGATCTGCGTTTGGTAGTGAAATACTTACATCACATACCTGCTTAGGAATTTGATAATATATTTCAAAATCCACTGTGTGCCATAGAAAGGCTAAATAGTTTCTTAGTCTGGCAGATAAATAATTTTGACAAAAATTGGAATGCAGTATCATCTCAAGTAAACTTTAGATTTTAAGGATCAAAAAATTCTGGATGCTAATGTTACTTCCTCCAATCAAAGACGTGTCCCCAAGACACGATAGGAGAAACCTCACCACGAAAAGAGTCAGTAAGGAGAACTAGACAGAGCCCAAACTTGGCACATCAAACTCCACTCTCCAAAACAAGGTTCATGTCTGGGTTTGAATAAAAAAGCTCCAGTAGCAGAAGCCCATCACCTATTTAGAGAGGAGGCAGATATAGGAAAGGGGGAGGCACAAGACGATCTCTTGTAAGCAGCTCTTCTCCCATTCTACGAAGTGTGTTTATTTGTTCATTTGTTGGTCAGTTGGTTGGTTAGTTATTTGTTTTAAGCATCCCACCACCCCCTGAAGGTTCTACATCCTGGTGATGAGTGCAATACAGGGAGATGGGAGCAGAAGCTTACTCCAAATATTACCCAACACAGGCAATATATTATTTAATTAGAAGGGTAATTGAGATGACTGTCAAAGTTAAATAACATATACTATCGGTATGTAAATTTAGTGACTGTACTGTTTGACCCACGTTGCTTAAAATGACTGATTTTTTTAAAATCCAGTTAGAATTTTTCCATCCCAGGTGCTCCCTCCCTAAGTCTGTGCTCCCTTTGATTGAGAAAGTAAATGAACAAGCAGCATTGCTTGTCTTATTTTCAGTAGAATGAACTTAATTTGCAAAGATGGCCCATCTAAGTTAATGTGATTTAACCAAGAACAACTATTGTGATTCTATAATGTTCTACTCCCAATATTTCTAGCACAATCACTGAAACGCTTCAGAAACAGAATAGAAAAGCAGCCAATTGCTAATCCACAATGAGCCGTGCTCTGTTTGCTAAAGAGCATCCACTGCTCCCAAGGCTGAATTCTAAGCTGCTTCTCAATTGATTAAGTGTCTGCCTCACATCTGCTGCTTTCTGACACCTGCTAAGTCGGGGTCCCACTGCCAGAACCTCTCCCACCGGAAGCTGTTAGGATGCAAGGCGGTGGGCAAGGAGGGAAGGGGAGGGGGCCAGTGAGAGCTATATTAAGCCATCCTGAGGGACTTCCAGAAATGCCTCCCTTCTTTGTGAAAAACAAAACAAAAAAAACTAAAGAAAGTTTCCAATGCACCATGGCAGGAATTATTTAAGAAAGTTGTTAAACATTCAGCTCTGATAATGGACTTGCAGAAGCCATTTTGGAGACTCCATTTAGGGTTGGTGGATGGTTAATAGCAGAATTAAAATGATAAACTGAAATGGGCTTCTCTGACGCGTGTGCTTAGCTCAGCACTCCCTGGAATGCAAACGGCCTGCAGTATGCCAAATCAAAGTGACGTGAGCCCAGGCCTGCAGCTCCTGGGGCGCAGCCAGTGTTTATGGATAAGTCTGGTGCGAGTAAAACAAGGACTTGGTCTAGGCCCCCCTGATTCATAAAAGGCAGGTCGTGGTGGGACCCTTCCCTTAACTGGTAAAAATGCTCCAGTGCTTCTGGGGAGCCAGCAGAGCATCACGCAATGAACAGACGAGCATTAAAATTACATAGACGGGGACAGAACCCCAGCTCAGCCCTGAGGCATTTGAGCCCATTTCTCAGGCTCTGAGCCTCTGTTTCTCCACCTACAGAATGGATAATACTTTGCAGAGTTGATGTTGTGGCCACACCCCAACGCAATTAAATCAGAACCTCATATTTAGTACTTTCTAAAGCTCCCCAGGAGATTCCAGCGCAGGCACTGGCCCAGAGGCATGATATGGACCAAAGGAATCTGACAATTGGTGAGTGGGGCCCCTAGATTCGGTTGTTTGCAACTGGAAACCAACTGTCAAAAGGAAAACAAATCAGAATGCAGGTGAGTTTACAGGAGGAACGTTTCCACGCACAGGGAGGCAGTTTCGATGCAGGTAGGTTTGTGGGTTTCTGAGCGGGACCTCACAAGGATAACTTCTAAGGAAGGGGAGTGGAGGTCACTGACCAGGCGGCGGGGGAGAGGTAAAAACCAGAGACTGGTGAAGGCTGGGAGTCACGGCAGAGGGGCAGAGGGGCAGAGGAGAGGAAGGCAGCATTGGATAAAACAACGGCGGAGTCCTGACTGAACTCTGAACTCTCAGGACTCGGGATCCACCAGCTCGGCCTGCAAGCTTCCTCTGGGGGCACTCAACAGCAGGGCTTTGCGGCCAGCAGAGGGGCGGCAGCAGGCACTGCTTCTCCATTATGTCCAGCCAGTCCACACTGGGACTGGGCCCACCCTGGGCCCAGCTGATGCAGCATGGCAGAGGGTCTCCTGCCCAGCCTTCCTTGCCAGTGCTCAGCAGAGGTGGCACTTTAGCCTCTGAGACACTCCGCTGGGTTCCTGTCGCCCAAATGACTCCACTAGTTACCTGGACCCAGTGGAGAACGGAACTCCAAATACTAGTTCCCATAAGCGTTAGTAGGTGCTAAAATAAATTTTTTGTAAAAATAAAAAATATATGTAGTGACTATTCTAAGATACTTAATATACTTTCTGGTTAATGAATGTATATTAAAACAAAACAAAGCAAAACAAAAACAAAACCGATTCAACCCCTAAACATGCTCGTCATCACGTTATCTATGGAGCAAAGAATCACAATCCAGGTTACACAATAGAAATCTTTTTTTTTTTTTTAAGATTGTATTTATTTTACAGAGAGGGGAAGGGAGGGAGACAGAGAAATATCAATGTGTGGTTGCCTCTCACATGGCCCTCACTGGGGACCCGGCCTGCAACCCAGGCATGTGCCCTGACGGGGAATCGAACCGGGACCCTCTGATTCCCAGCCCACGCTCAATCCACTGAGCTACACCAGCCAGGGCACACAGTAGAAATCTTTGCAAGTTAAGCATCTCAGCCTTGGCTTTGAACAAGCTAAGGGTCAAGCCTATGTTACAACGTCACAAGGGAAGTGGCCTCTCCTTACAAAATTAGCCCAGTCACAGAAAAAAGAGAAAAATTTCCTATCATAGCTAGTAAAAAAGAAAAAAATCCTCCAGAAAAATACGAGCCTCAGAGAGGAAAGCACTTGCAGTAGGTACTTAATAATTACGTGAATAACAGTGATCTTATACAAGTGCATTTTCCATTAAAAAGGGAGTCCATTAACCCAATTTATAAATCATAAGTTATCCCTGTCAAAATAGCTTTTAGAGCTGCCAGCTATTACTGAGAACATTTAGTAATGACATTAACGCCTTAATTCTGAGCTGCACCAGTAACACAGGGGAGCACAGAGCAGGCCTTGCTCCCACGCGGACACCCACAGGGAGCCCGGTCCTGCTTCAGGAGGTTGAAGGCATGAATTGGAGAGAAACTCGCTCTGTCCTCCACATGCAGAAGCTTTTACTCCCGAGAGGGAATGGCTTGGGGGTGAGGGGAGTGAGGGATAATCAGATGCATCCCGAATCCCACTCAAAAATATGAATATTTTAGGAGATCTCCGGAGCCCTGAGTTTTAACTACTACCTTCCAAGAATAGCACTGTGTTTTAGAGCCTATTGTTTGAAAAGTCAGTGTGAATGATGCGCCTGTGTGTCTTTAACCTCCTACAACGTATTTACTGCCATCACCGCTGGCGTCGCCACCCCAGCAACTGTGAGACCTTGACCCCCGCAACGGTGTCAGCTCTGGTTCTTGTTGGATTGCTCTGTAAGCCCTGAGCTCAGAGCTCTGAGCGCTGACCTTCTTTGAATCTGATCGTATCCAAGACTCATTCAAGATGGACAAGTCACTCTGCTTTGCCACCCGGACAGACAAAGAGTAGAAAGTGGCCTGGTTCATCCACAAGTGCTTCAATCAACAACAAATGGAGATGGCTGATTCCTGAACCACTTGGCAAAAGACCTGTAGGCAAATGAAATGAATTCCAGAAGTAAAGACTTTAAACTGGTAGTGAAATAGTCTCCAATACTGCCATTCAGTGAGTCGAAAAGGAAGCTTCTTTGTTTTTGTTTTTCAAGAACGCAAGGCAACTCCTGGCCTAGCTCAGGGTGAGGGTTCCTCATGAAGCAGCGTGGGCTGCGGTTGATCTTAAACTTTGCGAGCAAGCCAGGGAGAAATTATTGGGATGTCAGAACAGAGCTGGGAAGACACATGCCAGCCTTTCCCGCTCACTGTATGTGAAATACAAACAAAACCCTTTCAATGTAATGCTACTCCTACAGCAAGTTTGCTTCTGCAGGAGAAACGGCTGTTCCTAGACCAGTGTCTGTTCAATGACCCACTCTCAAAATCACTATCTTCATCTTTTTGCAAACTACCACCTCCAGCAGGCGATCCCATTATAGGTGTGAATGAGCGCAACACCTCTGCTCTTTTGGGATCAAACACTAACTTACAGAAAATGATTTGCTTTAAATTCACAGAAACACATAACAGCTTTCTTCATTCCACAGTCTATACAAACGATTTTCCCTCCCCCCTACTACTCACTCAATGGCAAACTGTAATACAATGACTATTTTTTCTGTTTTCTTTACACAATCTACACCCTCCTCTTCTTGCATGAGACTGATTCCCCCCCCCCCCCGGAAACAACAGTGGATTATCACTGGAGAAGTTACTGCAAAAAAGAACTTTGATTCTCTCAGTACGCATCTGTCTCAAACTTGTGCATTCTTCTTAAAAACATCCTCTTTTCATCTTTTCCATAAACTCTCCACTGAGGATTGTGAGCTCCCTGGTAAGCAGTTCGAAAGGATGCACACAGAAAAGAAACGCGTTTCTCTGATGTGTAAGAGCACCTCCTGGCAAGGAAAACACGGTTCAATGGCAAACTCAAAAACAGGAGTCACTGCCAAGATGGAAATACATGATTTGGTACCCATTCATATAATAACAGAATACTGTTTTGAGATTGAAAACTTTTTATAACAATTAGGTTAGCAAATATCCTATAAAAGTGTTCCCCTTTATCGCCTCTGAGGAGTAGGGGACAGCATATTGCTTTCAAAAGTAAGTTAGTTTTTTTTTTAAAGATTTTATTTATTTATTTTCAAAGAGAGGGGAAGGGAGGGAGAAAGAGAGGGAGAAACATCAATGTGTGGTTGCCTCTCACACGGCCCCCATTGGGACCTGGCCCGCAACCCAGGCATGTGCCCTGACTGGGAATCAAATCGGCGACCCTTTGGTTTGCAGCCTGTGCTCAATCCACTGAGCCACACCAGCCAGGCCCCATAGGTAAGTTTTTATGATGCAATTAGTCTTACTTGATCTCAAGCATCCCCATTCTTTTGCTTCATAAATGATGGTCTTCATACTTCCTATTCTTGAAGTCACACAATCTTGCAAGCTAGACCACTGCACACTCATCCTGCATCTTGCAATTCATTCTCTTTATTGACCTTCAAAGGTCACTCTCCAAAGTCTCTGCATTAGTCAGCTTGAGCTGCTATAACAAAATACCATAGCCTGGGTGGTTTAAACAACAGACATTTACCTCTCAGTTCTGGAGGATGGGAAGATCAAGACCAAGGTGCCAGCCAATTTGATTTCTGGTGAGGGCCTGATTCTCAGCTTGCAGATGGCTCCTTCCCGCTGTGTGCTCACAGGGCAAGGGGGGAGGGAGAGAAACCAGAATGAGCAGGAGCTCCCGTTGGTGCATCTTCTTGCAAGGACACAGGTGCTTTCCTTCAATCTGGGCCCCATTCCCGGGCCTCATTAATCTACTGACCTCCTCAGAGGCCCTATCTTCAAGTTACATTGACGGTCAGGGCTTCAACATGCGGATATTGGGGAACATGATTTGTCCACAGTGGGGAGTAATCACTGGAAGGGCCCACAAGGGAAGCTTCTGGAGCACTGGTAATATTCCAGAAACTGATCTGGGAGGTCTTTTTTTTTTAAGATTTTACTTATTTATTTTCAGAGAGGGGAGGGAGGGAGAAAGACAGGGAGAGGAAACATCAATGGGTGGTTGCATCTCATGGGCCCCCTCCTGGGGACATGGCCTGCAACCCAGGCGTGTGCCCTAGACCAGGAATCTGAACCTGCGACCCTTTGGTTCGCAGGCCGGCACTCAATCCACTGAGCCGCACCACCCAGGGCTGGAGGTCTTCTTATACGTGTGTTCGTTCTGTAAGAATCCATCTAGCTCTACACTTAAAACTGTATGCTTTACTGGAGGTAAACTGACCATAAGCAAACAAACCTAAAAATCCCCCAAATCATCTATCTGGAGGCCAAGAGGAGGCAGGGAAGCTGTTCATGCATCCTGTTCAGAGCTGAAACCAGGGAGGGGACCCTGGATAGGAAGCATCGACCTGAAATATGTATTTTGGAGATGAGCCAAGGTGAAAAAACGACTTTGAGGCTTGGTTATGCCAGTGACAGTTTCTAAGTGTAGAAGGAACCCATCCATGTTCACTGCTTCTAATTTTGGGCTTTCTGTCTTTATGCTGCTCTCTCTCCACCACCTTCCCTCCCAGCCCCCCAGAATGCCTAGTGCTGACAAGGCCCTGGGGATAGGAGCACGGGTCCTCAGGCTCTGAATCCACTCCCTGCTGCCCACCTCTAGTTTCTGACTACTGTCGAGATAACCACCTTTTCTGGGGTCTGATGAGCATTGCCATCGGGTGCCTTAACCGGCACTGGGTTCACCCCGCAGCGCTGCTTACCAAGTGTCCCACTAGGCACTTGCATTCCACCACACCGGGGCTCCAGTCAGCTAGCTGGGCTTCTTACCCATGCAAAGTCTGAGATGATTTGGTCCCAAGACTTCTAATCTTTCGCTTTCCTGGATACAATTGTGTGGGTTCGCAGGACACAGCACCAGTTACCGTGAGGGAAACTTCAGAGGGAACCAGCTACCAGACGGTTCATTAGTCTTTCACGCCTATACCCAGGTCACCTCAGGACCACTACGGACCTCCACCAGAGTTTCCCCTGGCTTCGCCCTGCCCAGGCATAGTTCACCATCTCTCCGGTCCTGACCCATGCGCTGTTCATGCTCCACCTCCCCCGCCCAGTGTGCAAGAGGGGCGCGCGGTACACCCGACAGGAGAGGCCTCCATACCCCACCTCACAGCGGGCAGCGCTGCCTTCACCTCCACTGCCCCGCGCAGCTTTCCTGGGAGCAGCTGACTCACACACGTTAGACTCCTTGGTCCACGTTCAAGAAGGGCGGGGTGGGTGGCCGCATCGCGGCTGACCCCTGCGCCCTGTCACTGCATGACGCCTGGAAACCCTGACCTTGATGGCACCACCGCCCAGGGTGCGCTGGGGATGTCTGCCCAGCCCCACTGTGCACAGCGGTGCAGGGGAGGAGGCTGGAGGGATAGCGCTGTGGAAAGGACGGCCCACTCCCACTCCCAACACCCCCCCCCAAAAAAAAACCAGGGCCTAGAGTCTGCTCCCTAGGCGGGGAGGGGGGTTGCTATAACACTGTGTGTGTGTTGGGGGTTGGGGGCTGGTCGAACTTGAATTCAGTACTGACTTACTGAATGCACATTACCTGTTCTGTGCTGGGTACGTGGGGGAGATGCTGTCCCCGCCCTCATTGAGTTGAAAGCTTTTATCCTGGCTTAACTCTTGCTTCCCACAGCACAATATGCATTGCATTGGCTACAAATTCACAGGTGACTGGTGAGGGGTGAGGATTTCTTTCTGATGAGCCCAGGATTAAAAGATAAAGTAAACAGAGAGGCAGCATAGTGGGAGGGGGGGCGGGGGCGGCGGGGAGCAGTTGCTTCAGAGAATCACCAAGACTGGTAACAACACCGACAGATCTCAGCCAAAGGGCCCTCCTTTTAGAGAGCCCCATTCCGGCTCTACTTGGGCCCTTCCCTCCCCTTCAGGAACCAGGAGGACACACTTACCTGAAATTAACACCCCATCTGCCCTGGCACCCAAGACTGTGGAGTTCCCAGGGCACCCCCAGGCCAGGGGCCCAGCCAAAGGGCATTTGCTATGATGGAGGATGGGAGGGAGGGACAGAGCAGGCACAGTGAGCCGGACAGGCACCTGCATGGGCTGGGGGCCCCTTGAGGTGCAGGGGCAGCCAGGAGTGGGGCAAGGACATGCTGGAGGCTGGTGCCTTTTACCGCCTTCTCACATAGAAGGTCTAGAGTCTAAGAACTGTAAACTAAGACCTGGCCTTCCAGGTCCTTCTGAAGGTTAATTCCCAAGATAAGATCATGCAATGTTTCATTTAATAACACCTACACCTCATAGGTTGAGAGGATTACAGGAGTTACTGACTTAACAGTCTATGGTATCACACGATACAATGGGTTAAAACCCAGGACAGGGACTTTGCCTGGAAGCCCAATTCCTGTGTGTAAGAAACTTCTAAGGAAAGACACTTCCAGCAACTCAACTTACTAAAAAAAAATTTTGGAAAAAAAATGATTAGCTGAGGGAATGCCTGCAGATGTGAAACATGAACCGTGAGTTCCGAAGCATATAATAAGACCCTAGTAGATAAAGTTAGCAATAAGTACTGTTGATAACATGAAATTAAATCAGTGAATCAACACAGACATATATTTATCAGCTCTCATAAACTGAAGGAATGCAAAAACCAAAGCAAAGCTAAGATACATACCAACCTTCACCTGTCAAAGTCAAGTCTACCAATATCAATGATGAAGCGGTGAAATCTCAACACTCATTTGTTCCCAGAGGCATCAAAATTAGCATAAGTTGTGAATTCATACCCTTCAACAAGCTACCGTCTGGCCTGTAGAAGGAAGTTCCCTAGGTAAGAGGCAGACTGGGGCCTTGAACCCATGTCTCCACTACAAAACACGGGCTTTCTACTTGGCCTCGAGGTTTACCCCCAGGAAATAACAGGAGAAGGGCGCAGAAACAAGCTGTCATGCGTTCACTGGCCAACACAAAGACTGGCTTAGGTAACGGCAATCTATTTTTTTAAATGACATGGAAACAAAAGGAGTGGTTATTCTGTAAATGAAAGCAAAATGGAAGTCCTCCAGCCTTAACAGCAACCCCAAAATTCATAGGCTTACCAATTCACAAATTAGGAACTAAGTGAAGAAATTAAAAATCTAATGCCAAAATGGAGGGTTGTGAGGATTAAAGGAAGTATCTAATACTATGATATTTTTTAAAACGAAAGAAACACGAGAGCTTGAAGCGTTCCTCTTTAAGATCGTCTAGAACAGGCCTTCCATTATGCTGCTGAGAACCGAGCCCTGAAAGAATGTCATTGGTCAAGGTCACAGACCTCCTCGGGAACAGAAACCATGCTAAAAAAGCTCAGCTTCCAGGCCACTGTTCCTGTCTCCTTCTCCTTCCCCCTGTCTCTCTCTCTCTTTTAAAAAAAAGTAAAAAGATAACCTCTGAATAAGATGATATAAGATAATGCCAGGGAATACAGTCTTTTTACACAATAATGTCTGTTTTCCCAAGAGTCAGAATTAGATTCTGGGTGTGGGCGCTGCAGGCCACTGAGGGACTACTGCCACTCAAGGTGTGTTGTTCCCAATTTCAAATCCACTGTAACTTGAAAAATGTACCCACGGAGTTTTAGAAAGAATGAAGTAAGTTTTGATGAGGAACACTTTCAAACTCATTGTTCTAAGTCACGAACGAGACACTGTCTTTTAATAATCTTGTAACATCAGAAACATCATTGCAGACAGAAAGTGACCTCTGACAAAACGGGCTCAGAGGACGGACCTTCCCAAAACTCGGAGTCCAGCCAGATTTAGGGGTCTCCTCTGAGAGCAACAAACTGCACGTGGCTTCCCTTCACTGTGAGTCTACCGACATTAGCGACCCAAAGATTATCTTTGACACAGAGATTAACATGAAATTAATTCATGAACTTTTCAAATACTTTCTTAAGTGATGAAATCTACATTTTCCTCATTGTAGATTTTAAACAAAATACAAAAGAGAATATGGACAAATTCTACTATCCTCTTCCACAGTAGTAACGGAAATATTTCTTCACTAAGAAAAAAATAAACATGCACGCCTATTAGCTATTCCCTAAGGGTAGGCTTAATATGTCTCATATATTTCAGTGATTAATGCTTTATTTAATATTAGGAAAACACAACACCAATGCCAGGAGAACCAATACAGTTAGAGAATAAATTCTTACAAAACCCACATATTTTTACCCCTAAAATTTGTTCCTATGTCTATTCTTATTATCATTAAAATGCCTTTTTTATGTTTGCTCAGAAAAAACACAGCTAAATAAGTTGGATTTCTAGCCCTGTCTAAATATAGCACAACAAAGAACATGGTTCAATAGGATGCTATAGACTACTTGTGGGTTTCAGTTTTCCTGTTTTGTTAAGGAAACTGGTGACTTTTAAGAGCTATGGGTTAACTCATTTAATACAGATCTATTGCGCTTCTACCATGTATTAAGCATCAGATGTTAAGGTGAAGGAATTGAACAGGTATTATTTCAAACTATTTCACTTCTATGAAGTTCTCCCACTGTAACCATCTCAATGCTTAGGAACAATGCACCACGAACCCTCCTTCCGTTCATTTTTGCATCTTTAAAACTTGTTAAAGGAGCAGGTACAGAAAGTGGGTTTTATCTGCATGGGTGCGATTATCGTCAGAGCTCTCCACCCCCGAAAAAACAAATCTGGCTTTCTTTTGAATTACGAGCATGCATATTGCTTAGTAAAGCATTCCGGCCTATGTAACATTTATAACTGACAAACATTTCTTACAGTCCCATCGATTACCAGGCACACTCAGGCGTCTGCTCAGCCTCCCCATCTGCTCCGGCAGAGACCGGGAGCCCCAGCCGAGGAACCCACCTTCAAACAGCTGCAGAAGTGATCACCCCTAGGGAAGGGCGGATGCATTTTCTTCTGTATCTTCAAGATTTTATGAGGTGCTGTATTTGTTTTTAGGTTGGTTCGTTCTCTTGTTAACTAAATGCCCAAGATCAAGATTTGCTTTAAATGCGTAGCTGAAACTGAGTATGTGCCTGTGGAAATGCACACAAAGAATTCTACCTCAAAACTGCCAGGAAAAATGCAATCCTTCCTTATCATTCCATAAGGGATAATCTTATAAAACGCAGGTCTCTGTGTCTGATTAAACAGATAAATCAATAAAGGGACAATGACGTCAATAGGCTAGCTAAATCTTTCATAAAAGCATATGATTGTGATAAAACACAATCAGTGACTTGGGGGTGGGGTGGGGAAGACAAAATGAATGATAAATAAGTTCCTCCAAATCTTGCATCTCCTGGTGCATTGTGCTCCTGGAGCCACTCCCAGCCCTGCTGGCTTCCCTTTGTGTGAGGCTTGGGGACGCTGGGTCCAAGGGAGTCGGCTGAAGTGACACATTCAGAAGTGGGAACATCCTTCCTACCGCCCAGAACGCTGACAAAGCTAACTCAGTTTCATTAGCCTGCCTTTCTCAGTTCCCCTAAAGCCCTAAGCAGAAATAGAAACGTGCAATTGAATGTACTAGCACCTGTGAAAATGTCTTAAATCACTTCCAACATGAAGCGTGTACTTGGAGAGAGGAATCTGCATTTTCGGCTGGTTCCAGGCACCACGAGCGAGCTTGCAACAATGATGCTAACCACGATGCTAACCACCAGGACACCGTGCTATCCACATTAACTTTTACCGTTTTCAGCTTTGCTACATTTACATTTTGTTCAAGATTTTTTAAAAAAGTGTCCAGGAACATGGAAGGATAAAAGAAATACAGGATTTATTGTGCTATACTGATCATTGTATTTCAAGGTCTCTTTAGACTCAACATAGTCTTCAGGTTCAGTCATAATTATGTTCACGCAAAATTTCAGCCTGACCCATTTGTTGGTTAAACCATTTTTAGACCAAGACAAACGGTCAGTAATGTCATCAATTACTAATTATGCGCAATCTAATTTTTATTACTTACTGGCTATCTTCTTCCTGCAAAGATGAATGCTAAACAATTAAACAAGCCCGGCCTAGATGTCTAGATAATTAGAACGGTTTTCCCAGTCAGTGCAGTATCCTATTGGTTTAATCTGCATAAAGCCATTCGACACAAATAAGAATGGAAACCAGTCCTTCTGCAATCCCGCACTGGAGTGAAAAATACAAACGCACCACTTGGCGTAGCAAAGGACATGCAGGGGGTCCTCCCGAGGCAGATGGCAGGAAAGTCATTCTATACGAGTTCGCTCCTCCCAGTGACAGACACAGGACACGATTTGCTGTTAATGTTCAGATTACTCAATCAATATAAAATGTGTACAGTATTTTAATTAAAAAAAAAAACACGTAAGGACTCATTCAAATGTCTTCTACGACAAAATGCGAATTTTAGAAATGTGATGTCTCCGTCAAGCTGTTTTGTTTATTACCTTCTGGGAGGGTAAATTCATTTTTCAAAAATCTGTTCGTCCGCAGGTTGTTTTCCTTTTCTAGATGTGACATGCACGTGCGCGCTTCAAGGTGACGGAGGGCGCGCGTGGAGACGAGGGTGACAGGACGGGCACCAGGGCCCCCCACAGACGGGTCAGACAGCTCCGTGAAAACTGGTTCAGAATTCACACCTCCGTGTTCATGCCTTGTTTCTATCAACCGGAGTCTGTTCTTAATGATTCTGAAGCTAGAAACGATTGGTAAAATTGTGAACTGACACCCAGTCACAAACATTTCTTTTTTCTAAGGATACATAAAAAGAAATCATGGTTGTGTTATATTGGGACTTCTATTTTTTCCTGGTACTTTTAGATCTTTCTACAACTTCTGATTTCCATATTTACAATGCTTCAAGACCCCTACCTGGTCTGAAACAGAATCTTTTTTTGTTTTGTTTCATCATATAATTCATAACATCCTTCAGGGGAAAAAAATCAACATTTCTAAGAAAATATTCCTGATATACTATAATGTGTATCATACTATAAAAAACCAAGATCTATTATTCCCGTCCTGGTCAGTGTGGTTCAGTTGGTTAGAGCATCAAGCCATAGACCAAAGGGTCGCAGGTTCAATCCCCTGTCAGGGCATATAGGAGAAGGTAACCAAGTCAGCATTTCTCCTTCACACTGATGTTTCTCTCTCTCTGTCTCTCCATCTCTTTGTCTGTCCGTCTGTCTTTCTCTCTCTCAAAGCAATTTTAAAAATGTCCTCAGGTAAGGATAAAAAAATTAAAAAGATCTATTATTCCAGTCAACTATTCCCCTGCCATCCTATCCCTCCCACCTCCTCCACCACCACTGCTGATGTCAGGTGATCTTCAGGATAACCATCTCGATCCCATTCTTTTAACCAGTCTACCAATAATTATCTAACCACCCTGTTATTTTATTAAATGTCCCTACCAAGGGAAGTCTTAGAATTGGCATATAGGTTTCTTTCTATTAGTTTGAAATAAAAATTGGAAATATGTTCACAACCTTTATTGTTGGGGGAAAACTTTACATATACATCATATTAACATATAATGTATATTTATATATTACAAATACATTATATAAATATATATTTATATATTATAAATACGTTATATAAATATATATTTATATATATAAATATTTAGAGAGAAGGGAAGGGAGGGAGAAAGAGAGGGGGAAAAGCATCGATTACTTGCCTCTCACTGGCATTACTTGACAACTGGGGACCAGGCCCACAACCTAGACATGTGTCCTGTCGGGGAATCAAATTCTCGACCTTTCGGTTTGAGGGATGACATCCAACCAACTGAGCCATACCAGCCAGGGCAAAAAATTTTAACTTTAAGAGAAAAAAAAGGAGAGAAGAAGGGAAAAATGAAAGGCTCTTCCATGCAGAAGAATGCCAGATGTAGAAATGTAGAAAGAATGATGGATGAGAACCATTTTGCAACCCCCAGTGTGATTCAGGCGAGGATCCTCAACGGATGCTGAAGCACTGGCAGCGGAATAGTGGGCATCCAAAGGTCGTATCGCCCCATGGGGAAAGCAGACCTTTCTAGTGGGACGATCTGGTGGTGGGAGCCCTTAATCAAGTCACCAAGCCCCGCATTACCTTTACAGGGCAACCAGGCTGCTGTGTGATGTAACAGTTGGTGCTCAGTACCAGGTAGGTGGATTCTGGCTAAGAATGTGCGGCCTGACTCCAATCACAGAAAAACCGGTCTGACAAATCCGCTAGGCAAGAAAGCGGCCTGAGCTCTTCATAAAAATAAATCCCATGAAAAACAAGAAGGCAGGAAAAGTATTCTAGTTTAAGAGACTTCAAAAAGAAACATAATTGAATGCAATTTGGGAACCCTGATTAGATCCTGGACCCATGTTCTTTTTATTTATTTATTTTTTTTTAAAAGAATTTATTTATTTATTTTTTAGAGAGAGGAGAAGGGAGGGAGAAAGAACAATGTATGGTTGCCTCTCACATGGCCCTCACCGGCGACCTGGCCCACAACCAAGGCATGTGCCCCGACTGGGAATCGAACCGGGACCCTCTGGTTCCCAGTCCGCGCTCAATCCACTGAGCTACACCAGCCGGGCCCATGTTCTTTTTTTTTTTAATACAGGTATATAAAATGTATTTAAGGAATAACAGGGGAAGTTTGAATATGGAGACTGTATGAGACAGTGTCATTAATAGTAAATTTCTTAAGTATGATCATGATAATGTGGTTAAGCAGAGAAATGCAGGAATTTATTCTTAGGAGACAGTGCTGAACTCTTTAGGAGTGAAGTATTTTGATGTCTAAAACCTTCAACAACAACAAACAGTTACAAATAAGAGAAAGAAAGCATCTGGCAAAATGTTGATGACTGGTGAACCTTCCAAAAGAAACTGCCTCTGTGAGAAACACTTAACCAACAGAAACCCTCACCGCCCTCACTGCTCCCCACCATGGAAACACGGTCCTCACTACCTGAGCAACTCTCCCATCGAGGACAGTCCTTCTTATCTATTAAGTCGGCCCTGGAAGAACCGTTTCTCAGACAACAGAAAAGCACGTGCTTGGACAGCCAAGGGTGCACAACGGACAATGCTGACTTGGACTCAACGGGTGCGTGTCGCACACACAGTCATTTCAGAAGGCATCTTCAATTTTCAGCTGTACTTGGTGTATAAGAAGAACACCAGAAACTTAGTTCACGCAAAACCAACTGGATCAACACCATTACCCATTAGGGAAATGCAAAGAAAAGCCACAAAGACAGGCCACACGCCGCGTCATCAAAAAGGCAGATAACGAGTGCTGGGGAGGGTGTGGAGAGACGGGAGCCTGGCACACGGCTGCTGCTGCGGCTGCTCCAGCAAACAGTCTGCGAGCTCCCCCAAAGGAGTCAGCACACAACCCAGCAGTTCTACGTCTAGCCGAGTAGCCAAGAGAAAAGAAAACACATGTCCATGCAAAAACATGTGCACTAATGTTCATAACAGAATTACTCGCAACAGCCAAAACGCAGAAACCACGCACGTGTCCGTCAGCTGATGTGTGGATGAAGAGAATGTGGGGAAATGCAACATTATTTGTCAATAACAAGAAATGACACACTGATACACGCTACAACACGGGTGAGTCTTCCACAAACATTACACCAAGTGAAACTCACCAGACACAAAAGGCCCCATACTGTACAATTTCATTCACATGAAATGCCCAGAGCAGGCAAATCTTCCGAGATAGCAAGTGATCCGTGGTCGCCAGGAACTCAGGGGAGGGGGAAATTTGGGGTTCTTTTTATCTAATATCTCTTTGGTGAAATACAAATCACCATCCGTTAACAACAAAAACAACCAAGAAAGAACGACAAAAAAGACAGTTAAATAAATATGAATGCTGGGTTTATTCTTAGTGAACCCAAGCTCATTCCTAGGGGTCACCAATTTTTTTCCTCACACGTGTCATCCGTTCTAGGCCAGAAGGGATGACGGTGGTGATGATGATAGGGATGATGATGATGATGATATGTTTCCTTTTGATGAGAGACTGAGGAGGGATGGAGAGGTAAGGAGAAAGAATGGCTTTATACACCTATGTACGTACTGTTAGATTTTTAACAAGCATTATTATTTTTGAATTTTAAACTAAGTGGTCCTTTCTCCCAGAAGGTTAATATTCAAGTTCGGTTTCTTCTACTACATTGTTTTCAAGTTCTTTTTCTTCTGCTATATTTTAAGTCCACTGGACTAAGGTTAGTTTAGCTAATTGGTCATGAAATCCCTCTGTGACTATTTAAAGTTCAAACAGCAAGAGGAGTTCCCTTTTTAGACTTCGATTTTCCAAAAATTTTTAGAAGGGGCCAACTGAATTCTTATGAAGGAAAACCTTAAGCAGCCCTAAGAATCTAACGTAGATCAATTAAAAAATATCACCTACCTCCTGTTTTTCAGTTAAGAACGGGCAAACTGTATGTTACATGCATTCTCTATCAAACTGTTGCAAAAAAGACTGTTTTGATTTACGTCTTGACTTTGATTTGATTTACGTCTTGACTTTGATTTGATTTACAAATTTGACTTTGTCCCTAAAACATAAGCTTTTAGACAAATTCTATTTTCCTACAGATTTAAATTCAGTCTACATCATCGATATAAATAAGATTTTGGAGGCTAAATTACCTTTTTTTGACCAGAAATATTACATACATGTTTATAGTATATAAAAATGTATTTTCACATGCATTAGTATATCATACTATCTTCACGTAGAATTTACAGGCAAAAGAACCACCTAGGATTTTACAGTAAATACAGTTTCTTTTATACTGTTAGCTAGCAAAACTAGTAAAGTGCTTTGAATATACACCACTTGAGAGCTGACAGGCTTCTGTCTCTCATCCTCCAGTGTCAGCGGTCCCCCACACCTCCATTCAGGGCTACACTCTGCCCCAGCGGTCCCCCTGGCTCACCAGGCTGCTGGGCTGTCCTCCAAGCTGATGTCTCCATCCCCTTCCTCTCTTCCATTCAATCCCTGCTGTATACATACCACTAGCTTTCCTCCGAGAACCGTCTCCTGTCCGCCCGCCCCACGCTGGACACAGGGAAAAGAAGAGAAGGTGTGAATCTGAGGTGGGTACCCTCACTCGGAAGGGTGGAAGACAACAAAACAGAGGGGCCCAGGAGGAGATGCTTCAGGCTTCTGCTGAAGAGTCTCAGGATCCAACAGCACGCAGATGTCATGGAAGCCTAGACAGTGGACCAGGTATCTCAGGAGAACTTGTAGAATAAAAGTGAAGAAATAGCAACAGAAGGAATTTAGTATTTGTTAAGTGATGCTTCGAAGACCAATTCTGCATGGACAGAGCCTGCAAGAGTCTGAGTTCGAGAACGCACAAAGCTGCTTGTTCGGGAAGTCAGTGGGAACCCTCCTGCCATTAGGTTACCCGGATTTTCAGAAAATCACCATGGGAGTCAAAAAAAAATGAGAGAAGGAAGCACTCTGGAAAAGTCACATGAAAGGAAGGAATCGAAAGGCTGCTAATAAACCACCTTTTATATACAGGCAAAGAAAATGGGCTCAGGCCCCGGCCAGGTAGCTCAGTTAGTTAGAGCACTGTCTCTATATGCCAAGGTGGTGGGTTCAATCCCCGGTCAGGGCACATACACGAGTCAACCAATGAATGCACAAACAAGTGGAACAACAGGTGATGTTTCTCTTTTCTCTGTCTCTCTCTCTCTAATCAATAATTAAATTAAAAACTTTTTTAAAAAGAAAATGAGCTTAAATTCTGAAGTATAAGGAAACTGAAAACTCATTAAAATCTTAGACTTGAAGTTGTGGAATGTCTGTTTCTGGCTTTAAAAAAAGAACCCAGGGAGGAGCTGCGCAGTGCTGGGCAACAGGGCTCACCTGCGAGCAGCCCAGCCGGGCAGCGGCCGGGTAACACCCCGCCCTGCCCTAAGGCAGCTGCTGAAAGCAGCGAAAGGCTTCCCGGATTTTTTTTTTTCCTTTTTGGAGGAGGGAAGAGAAGAAAGACAAAATTTTTCTCAACTTTAGTTCGTTCACACCAGACACTTGCTTGTTGAAAATAAAATGCCAACAGATCAAATATTTGGCCATATTTCTGCTTCAGGCGGAATCCGCAAAATAAAAACCCACCCAATAAGGAATAAACGTAAAGTCCAAACTACACTGAGGTTTTGTACAAATATGATCAAGATGCCATAGTCTGTGTCTACCTTAGGGTGCCCAAGGTGGTGGAAACTGACATTCCTCTGAGGCCACACTATGTGCCACATGGAAAAGTATTTAAAAAGAGCTTCCATTACCACATTCACCAAATAGAGGAAAATATACAGAAGATCAAAAAAAAACCCATCTAACACACCATTGGTTTTTGTCTTCTCTCCCAACCCTCAAGGTGCACCTTGGGGAAGGAAGGGTAGGGGACGCATAGGCCATGACTGGAGGCCGAAAAGGAGGAGTCAGAGGGACCTATATCCCTGCAAGCAGGGGGCCTCCCACACCACAGGGTTCCAGGGTACTCCCACTTCCTGTCTACGTCTACAGGGCCATCATATGCAGAGAAAAATGGCTAGAACCAGGAAAACCAGTTTGTGGATTAATGTTGTGGTATATTGCACAGGATAATTAAAATTAGGGAATGAGCAAAAGATCTGAGGAAGAAGACTAGAACCAACGGAACTTTTTTTGAATTTTATTTTTCAATTACAGTTCACATCCAATATTATTTTGTATTAGTGTCAGGTGTTCAACATAGTGATTAGACAATCATACGGTTTACAAAGCGATCCCCCGACCCAACCCCATTATTTCAAGTAAAAGAACTTCTGGATAGCCTGAGTGTTGGAAAGTGGATAGAAAAGCAATAGTGGACCAATGACAGGATGCCAGCCAGAGTTCCCTTTTATGGGGGAGGAGGTGGGCAAAGGGGACAGAGGAATGCTGTTCTTGAGGTAAACCTGTCCAATACACAGATGTATATATGGGTCTGGAAGATGGGGAAAGTGGCTGAGTGTCAAAACCCTGGAATAGGACAAAATCCCCTAAATATGATGCCTTGGCCTCAGCTGGCAAATCAGCTGGGAGATGATCGTAAGGGAGGAAATGTGTTTAAAATGGAATGGAGCTCAACAAGGTGTAGGTGGATGACAAACCGGAGGTCAGGAGGGCAGAGCAAAGCAGGAAGGAAGGAAGAACATGGTCATTGTAAGGGCCTGGCATTCAGTGACACCCAAATAAAGGGGAAAAATGAGTGCTACCAATTCTCATTTAGGTCTATGGCCTGTCTTCCAATCCAGAGAGTGCCTACAACCTGGCATCAGCTGTCTTTGGGCCACGGCAGGATGGAAAGAATAAGGACAGCATCTGAAATAACTAGTTGGTCAATAAAGATGGATTGTTTGTCATTTATTTGACAGCAGATATTGTAATACATTCTAAAATACCTATAAAGGCAGAGCGCATTGGCATCTGAGTTAAATCTTCATTTTGTTGGCTCATTTTTAAAAAAAGATTTTATTTATTTACTTGTAGAGAGAAGGGAAGGGATTGAGAAAGAGGGGGAGAGAGATATGCAAGAGATACATCGATTGGTTGCCTCTCACATGTCCCCAACTGGGGACCTGGCCCACAACCCAGGCATGTGCCCTGACTGGGAATCAAACTAGTGACCTTTTGATTCACAGGCTGGTGCTCAATCCACTGAGCCACACCAGCCGGGGCTGTTGGCTCATCTTTAACATGGGGATGCCACTCACCTCACAGAAGCATTGAGCAAGTTCCCCCAGACTGGCCGGGTCCCTGATAGATTCCCAAATCCAAGAGAGCACTTGGTGATTTAACAGTTACTGAGAGAAGGAACTCTATTTTGCATATTTCTACATGCACTTGACCCTTAAAACTTATACATTTATTAGTTCATTCTCTACAGATTTCCACACACAGACTACTGGCACATCCCTCCCATTCCTCACTCGTGTCCACTTAATGCTTTGGGTGAGAAAGAGCACAAGAAGTTACATTGAAGAAAGGGGTCAATAAGTGGGTCTATTCAACTTTATGTGTACATATGCCAATTTTAAAAATAAACCATTTTAGTTAATATTTATTATGAAGGAAGAATCTGTACTTCATGCCTAGATTAAGTGGCTTCTGCTTATAGGGCCTAACGCAATCTTAAAAGGAAAGCCCCACACTGACTTTTAGGTTTTACAAAGGAGCAGCTTTCTTAAAAACTTCACTTAGTTACAATCCCAGAACACAGTTATTTGCTTTGATCGGGCTCAAGGAAAAAAATACATCAGTGTCTCTCTCGACTTCTTATCCGAGGCCGAAATAAGCCAGCTGGTCAGCTCATAGCAAAGGAATCATAAGCTTTGGGGATTTTTCCTTCTGCATGACCATAAAAAGCAACAAACGGGTGACATTTCCCTTTACTCGTATTTGCCAGAGGAAGGATTTGCAACGCCATTCAAGAAGGCTCTGTTCCGACCTTCCCCAATCTTCCTTCGAGTGCACATACACTTACAATACCTCCAGTATTCACTGCAGGAGCTGGAAAGGGTCTGAGGAACACAATAATTTACAGCATTTAACTCCACAGTAGTCTAATTGTCTTTGGCCCCAGAAAAATATGGTTAAAGGAAAGTATGAAGGCATAACATGGCTTGCACTGGGATGTTTAGCCCTAAGAGCACTTAATTAAGTGCCATAGAAATTGAGTCTATAAACAGTTATCAGACTTACTGCAGCCTGCAAATACAATGAAATTGACCCACAGGGTACTCCATCCCCCAAATGTTAACGATCCTTATTGTTGCCTCCATTCTCTACTTCTTTCTCTCACCCTCCCCAAATGCATCATCAAGGTTACATGTAAATGAAATGTCATTTCAGGGTGATGTGAGGCATTTCTCAAATAATGTACATTTAGAAGTTCGGACATATTCCTTCTTTTTCCATTTTAGCCAGAGAGTAAGAATCTTTCTACAAGTTGTTCATTTAGAAATTAGGTATATAAAAAAATACAATCATTTTTATATGAATGAAATGAAAATCCAACCTTCTCCGCCCCACCCCCACATAAATTTCCTTACTATCTCAGAATTATTCTCAGTCTCAGACTGGAAATAAAAGTTAAGTTTGAAGTCCCCACCTACATCCTGACACATGTCAATGTGGACTCCAGTTAATTATTGGTCTCCCACTGCCAATCACAAGACGTGCAGAAGCCACACCCTAGAATCCAGAACTGTCCACACCACAGCCAAACAAGCTACCTCTCTCTCCGAGCTTCTCAATCACTATTCTAAGTGTGCTCCCCTCCCTGACCTGGTATTTCCTAATTGTATCTGGGTGAAATGCATACTATCTGTCCCCTTTTGGAGAGGCATAATTAATACCAACATTTAAAAGGTTCTGCGAAGTCCTGCAGTTAACATTTTTCCTAGACTATTTTTCACTCAGTATCTCCCCCAGTATAATGAGGCTCACTTTTTTATTATTTGAAATATTATTTTCTTGCTTCCTCTCAAGTATCTCATCCTTCAAAAATTCACCATAAATTCCATTCCTCCTGTCTCAGCTCAGGCAACTATGACAAACTGCCATGCCGTGGGTGACTTAGGCAGCATTTACTTCTCACGTTAGGGAAGCTGAAAGTCTAACATTACCAGGACTGATTTGGTTCCTGGTGAGAGGGCTCTTCCTGGTTTGCTAAAGGCATTCTCTGATTGCAAGAGAAGCTCTCCTGTGTCCTTCCTTATAAGGACACTAATCCCAGGATGAGGGCCCACCCTCATGACCTAATCACCTTCCCAAGACCGGCTCCAAATACCAGCACATGGAGGGTTAGTTTCCACATGTGAATTTGGGGGGTGGAGGGGACACACGTTTCGGTTTTTAGCATCCTCGATGCCACCTTTCCTGGTACACCAATATGTGTTCTCTCTCTTGCCTTTGGGATCTGTCGTGTTTGTACCTCTTGTTCAGCTCTTGGCTGAAACTCACACCAATGCGGTTTCCACACATTGGTTAAACCCACAATAGACTGTGAGCACTAAGGTCAAAGGTAGTTAGAGGTCATTCTGTGCCTAACACTTGTCAGAACAAAAGAAGACCCTCGGTGCACTTAAAATGAACTCTCTAACTTTCCTTTTTCTTCCTAAAAACACTTAGATATCGTCTGCCTACTTACTCTTTAAATAATTTGTATTCCAAGATCACGCAGTTGAGAAAAAACCTAGCAGTCACATCTATGATTTTTCTAGCCTTCGATCCATCGCCCTCCTGTTCTATTTTCGCTGTGGGGAGTGCGGGCACACGAGGGGAATGGGGAATCTGTCCCTTTCATCTGGCCCTCCCAGAGGCTGCGAGATCCTTTAGTCACCTAATTTGCCTAAAACTAAAGCACCCTGGGTAATAAGCAGGGATCAGGACCACAGCCACGGCTTCAGAAACTTTCTCTGACAAACGTAGTCCTTTCAACCATGACCTACTTCCCTGAATACGCGAGCATTCTCTGCATTCCTTCCTGTCACAGAGGACTCTTTCACAGGCACAGCTCCAGAAGTGGCTTGAAACCTCTTGTCACTGCTTCAATTCTAGATAATATTGCAGGTCCTCTTTGGTCACTACAGAATCTCCCATTATAGGACCAAAAAAAAAAAAAAAAAACCAAACTAATAATGTCTTTAATACGTATCAAAAGAATCAGCAATCTTCATTTTCATCCACGTAAAACAAATTTTCTATATTGTATGCAAAACAAAAACAGATCTAAAACTGCCATCAAATTGAATTTAAACTCTTGAAGGCTTTACATGGAAAACAAATAGATATTAAAACCAATGAGCTGGGTTTTGGTCCCCATTACTAATTGTCAACTATTTTTTTGCTTAAATTTTATACACTAGGTTTCATCAGGATTGGGGAAAAGATCTTAATAATTGGAACTGGTTTTAGTAAACCTTAGTGGGGACACTTTTCACTGCTTTTCAGTAACTTAATTCATATAAAACAGAGCAGAACAAGAACAAAATTTTCCATTTAAATATTTACATTAACACTATTTAGAGTCAGGAACTCATGTCTAAATATTGGTTAAATGTGTCATTTCTGAAATAATTAAGAAAAATTCATCATAGACAGACTGGCTAATTCTTAGAAATTCCCTGTAGATTATAACGCTATGCCCCCAGCCCAATTTATACAGCACTGTACACCAATTATAAGTGTAAAGTAGATAGCCAGCATCTATGATTGAGCTCTGCACAGCATTCAATGTGTCACTGGTGTGGATAAGAGTGTTTTACACATATATCCAAGCAAAGGGTAATTTCAAAGAAAAGTTTCTTAAGGGGCATTCTATAAGAGTGTGGTTAATTTAGTGAAACATCATCATCCAGAATCAAAAAGGTTAATAAACCATCAAATCTGTCCAAATCGTATTTAATGCATCACAATGATGCGTATTTGTACTGAGAGAGAGAGGAAAATTACCCAGGATGAAACGGAGCGTGTCTCCAATAAGGATGGTCCACGCAGGGAGCGACAACAGAAGCAAGACCACGCAGCAGACAAAACCCAGAGCCAGCAATGGCTCAATTCAATACGAAACCATGTGCTCTGACATAATGAAAAATAACAAACTGTAACTCGTCCTCGGAACGGCAGACCAAAGGGCAGGTGCTGGCGATGGAAAGAATTACAAAGAATAAAGATGATAAATAAAGATAAATCTCTCCCAAGCTATCTAGTTCCTTTGCCTACAAATGGAAGGAACGCAAGTCAACCATCAGGCTCTTTCACTTTTAGGAGGACGCAGACATGCTAGGATCAATGGCCACTGTCGCCTGATGACACAGTGATCTAATAGCTGTTCAATCCGGTGCCATCTGTTTTATCGTCTTTAATTAATATTCACCTTTGGTGCCACCTTCACCACAGACACCACCAACAGCTCCTGCAGTACTCTCATCTCTTATTCTGTGATGCCTGACCCTCCGCTGTGATCCAACGCCCACCACCCCACCAGCCTGGATCGTCCCCGATGCCCGTGGTCTCTGCTCTGACGCAGACCGCTGTTAGAGAAATGGCACTGATCTCATGGATGCCCTCTGTCCTTACCTATAGGGTCTGCTGCAAACCTCTTCCTTTCAAAATGTGTTCCTATCAAGTGACGGTCTCCCTTCTCAAGAGAAATCGTTGTTGGCACGGTTGGATACACAGCAGTAGATGACTGAAGCCAACTTCGTGAGGCAGATGCTCTTGTCTCACTACTGGGGAAATTGAGGTACTCCGCTTTCCAATTTTAGCAATCGCAGTTATTTCTGACTGCTCCCGAGTCAAGTCTATATTCCCTGACCCTGTTAATTAATAACTGATACGACATCTACCATACTGTGGGAATGTTTGCCAACACAACTCCCCACCACAAGCCACCCTTTCCAGTCTCTCACCCCCCATTCTCCTGCAGATGTCCTCTTGGTTGTGTGGGAGGTGGTCTCCTAGCAGAGCATCAACCACTCAGGTGGCATTTCTGCGTCCTTGTGTGGTTTTCTAGCACGAACCTTCACTGGCTCTCTGTTACCTGGGTAGCTCTTACGACGCCTGGCTGCAACTCCATTTATCATGCTCTTTCTGTGATTCCCTTACAATCACTCGGCCCTTAATAGGTCATGTACTTGCTGGCCTCCCGACTAATGGCCTTTTATCAGTCTGCCACGCTTTCTGAAATGCTCTTCTTTCTCCAGCGGTTATCTGGACAATTCACTGAGTAGACAGACACGTATCAACTAATAGCAATTGTCCTGTTGTGCCTCCAACTCACTTCAGTCTTTGTTATTATTGACTATTTCCTCTAGTGGGCCCCTATCAACTCACCTGGATGATGAGGTTTGGAAGGGCAATGCTATGTGGTCTTACTTCTTTATGTCCCAAAGCATCTAGACCAGCACCTTTTCTATGGTAAGTGGTTAGGAGATGCTGAATTTGATCAACTATTTTTATTGCATAATGTTATTACATATCAAGAAAACATTAACTAGAACATAATCAACAAAAGCAGAAAGCAAGCAAAACATAACTGGAGACACTGAAATTAAGAACAATCTAACAACAGCCAGGGGGAAGGGGGGAGGGGACAATGGGGGGAAGCGTTTTCAGAAACCACTATAGAGGACACATGGACAGAACCAAGGGGGAGGAGGGAGGCAAGGAAGGGAGGTGGGGTTGGAGGGGGTGGGGGGAGGGGAGCGGAGAGGATGCAGACAACTGTAATTGAATAACAGTAAATTATTTTTTTAAAAAAACAAGTTTATAAGAACACCTGCTTCCCACTTTTTTTATGTTTTGTACATATACACTTACCATGAGGGACCAGGACCTCATATGTAGAATATAAACGCATTTCAAACCGTGGACTTGCTATCATAATTGACTAGATTTTTAGCCACTCCCTTAATGCTTTTTTAAAAGACGTATTTATTTAGTTTTAGAGAGAGGGAAAAGGAGGAAGAAAGAGAAAGAGAGAAATATCAAAGTGTGGTTGCCTCTTGCGCATCCCTACTGGGGACCTGGCCCACAACCCAGGCATGTGCCCTGACTGGGTATCAAACCGGCAACCCTTTGGTTCACAGGCCCGCATACAATCCACTGAGCCACACCAGCCAGGGCCCATTCCCTTAAGGCTTTTAACTTACTGAACAAAAACACAGCACAAAAATTTTTTAAGTAAAACAAAATCAATAAACAGATATGGAGTTTAAACAAGAGAGAGTATTTAATCAATCATGCTGGAATAATAGGTAACCGTATGGAAAATGAATTTAGACCTCTCCCTCTAAACGTAAAACCATCAAATTTCTAGTGGATTAAACAGCTAAATACATGAAAGGGAGGACATTAATTTTCTTTTTTTCAGGACTAAGTTCTGGAATCCTCTCTCCATCACCACAGTTCCTAGCACAGGTCCTACAGCCTAGAAACCAATAAAGAAATGTTTAAGGAATCACGACTGAAGTGGGGAAAGGTGAGGTTTTTAAGATTTTGTCACAGATTTTTGGAGCAGCCAAATGCCATATAGTACCCTCAGCTGCTGTCTACTTCCCTAGCGCAAAGAAAGTTGAAAACTGATCAGTGAGGGAAAAGGTTTAAGAGCCAATCGGGTGGAAGCGAAAACAGTGAACAAGGACACATAGCCACTTCTTGCTCAGGAAGTACAACAGCATTTGGTTCAACACCTACTCACCCAGAACAGCACATTCTTTTTAGGGAAGTCTCTACTCACAGCACACATTTTCAATAGGGGAGGATAAAGGACTGGAACTATGTAGGGGAAATATTTTTCTTTATTTTCTCCTGAAGGTGTGAGAAAGGAAATGCCTAACAACTCTTTCAACATCCCCTGAAACCCTCTCTCCCACCCACACTAGCTCCGACCTCAGTCAGTCTGTGCTGCTGTCACCGCAGCCTGGACCACCTGGCCCTGGCCCTCCATCAGTCCCTACACCCCATGTCCCTTCTTAAGGCAACGGTGGCCACACCAGGCAAATCAGAACAGCAGAGAGCACCGAAGCTGCAGAAGCTCAGACCTATGGCTGCCAGGCTTTCTGATTCAGTGCTCCTAGGATGGGCCCAGGGCTGTCTTTCAAAAGCTCCCCAGGTGGTGGAATTGCACAACCAGGTTTGGGAACCAGGGAAAACAGAATCTCTCAATATTCCCACGACTTGCAATATCTGCGTATCACAAACAGAAGAGCGGCCCATGAGTTGAAGTAACCTCCCCTTCTTAAATTGTGGCTTGTCTCGTTTACTAACCAAACATAACACTAACATTTTATTATAATTGGTTATGGTTAGAATGAAATTACAGGGTTTCTCCTCATTTTTTTTTTAACATCATGGAAAAGCTGTAGGGAAGATAAAAACATTTGAACTTGAATGAATACTTGTATTAAGAGAAGCCTAACAGTGTCTGGGAAAGATCCTGAAGTTTCCAGAGCATTGAACACCTACGTTTTTCTGGGAAAACAGATTTATTCCAGTTAACCAAGCCAGGATATCATTTGTTAAGAGAATCAGAATGGACAAAGCCCAGGGGAAAAGGTTTTCTGTGGCCCCGACCCTCGTTTCCAACATTTCATGGATCAGAAGTATGAAGAAATTCCTGGCAACTAGATTTTAGACTGTTCCCAGAGGGGAAATTTTTTAAATTGATAGCCGAAGAAGTAGGTCATTGTCTAAGCACATAAATTTAAAGACAGTTTACTAATTTGGGGGGGAAAAGAAATAAAGAAGAGCAGTCCCTCAGCTGTCTTTGTGTTCTTAAACTTGCTTTTCCCCTAGTTTGAGTAATTTCTGGGGGGAGAAAAAGTCTTTAAAAATTAATCAGCTGTAAAAATAAACCATCACCTCTGAAAGCCAGTCTAGTTCATGATTGGGCGGCCGCCATACATGACAAGGCACTCAACCTCGTAACTAAAAACGCACCAAGGACATTTGGGTGCCAACGGAGGTGCAGACTGGAGAAGGCACTGGGAAGCAGGTGCTGACCTACACAGAGGAGGGATGCAAAGCGGTGGAATCTCTTCAGAAAGGGATTCAGCAAGGGCTCTCAAAATTGTAAATAAATAGAAATCCTTCGATCCAGCAATTCCACTTCAGAAATCTACCCTAAAGGTACATTTGTACCCATACGTAGTAGATATCTGAACTAGGATATTATTCCCTGTGTCAATTTCATATAGCAAAAGTCTAGGGAAATATAAATAGAAGTATATTTACTTATAAATCATTATGGTTGGTTCAATCATTATGGTACTTCAACCCATAAAGGAGAAATTTATGTATGTAGCCTTTCATCAGAATAGGAGTAAATCTTTACATCCTGATATGAAAAGATATCCAAAAACTAAAGTAGCCGAATATACACAACATGATCTTATTTGTTAAAGATGGAACTGTTTTTATTTATATCCTTGCCCATGCATAAAGTTTTTGAAAGAATAAGCAAAACCCACCAACATCGATTTCAAACTACTGTCATTGGTGAGTACTTGAGGGGTCAGAAAGAACAGGGGACCTGCACTCTTTACTGCACTCTACAAACTGAGCTTCCCAACCATTAACATTTTTTAAAAAATAAGCATTACTCTGGCTGCTGTAGTTCAGTGGATTGAGCGCGGGCTACGAACCAAAGGGTCGTGGTTTGATTCCCAGTCAGGGCGCATGCCTGGGTTGCAGGCCAGGTCCCCAGTGGGGGCCATGTGAGAAGCACACACTGATGTTTCTCTCCCTCTCTTTCTCCCTCCCTTACCTTCTGTCTAAAAATGAATAAATAAAATCTTTAAAAAATAAAAAATGAGCATTAAATGGATCCTGTTATACAATACCTTTAAATGAAAATCACTTCAAAAAGAGTAACGAAATGCTTCTGATCATCCTGTAAAATCTTTACGATTCAAAAATGATGTCAGATCTACAGTCAGCTTTAAGTAAACATCATTAATCATGATAACAAATACAAAGGTACATATGATTGGAACTACTGGTTATTGATATCTTCACCCCAATCCTTTTACTAGATGTGCTAATGGATAAAACACAAAGGGATGATCACAGGTCCAAACTCCTATCCTTACTTACATTCCTAACAAGTTGCTAATTTGCAGGAAAATGGCCCAAAAACTAGGTAGATACGTCAATCGATTATAAATTTTTCAAGAATTTATTAAAAATACGCTTACACATAGTGCTTCTCCCTTCCAAATCCAGCTTTTTTCCCCCATATTTTTTCATTGTATTATCTTTCAATTAAACTTATTCTAAATTGTAAACTTTTGGAGGGTTATAAGAGAACTAAGAACTGGGTTCAAGGATACTCAGCATTTTTTCATAAGCTAAAAGCACTGTCTTTTTCTCAGAATGTGGAGTGCCGTAAATTCTAATTCCTCACTTCATGAACGACTACAGCACATACAGGCCAAGGATAAGCTGCGCTTAGTTTGATTTTCCTTTCTTTGGTGTTCTACAACACTGCACATGTGTTAAAGCCAATGAAGATAAAGAAAAAACAATTGCATTGTACCTTTTAAAATAAGACACTTTATTTCCATTTTATTAATTATCCCATAAGATACCAAACTAGAAAGATCCTTCTCGCATCAGTTTAAAGCTGCTCAGGCACAGAGCTTAGTCGACAAAATTAATTCAAAAGGATGCACACTTGAGGTCTGTAGCTCATAGAGGGGCATATTTCAAGGGGAAATCTGCACTGATTTCATACCACTACCGGCCTAAAAGGCTGTAACAGATTCAAAAGAAGGCCCTGCGGCCCCCACAGGCTGTGGCTGCCCTAAATGACCATCTCACATCTGTACCTCCAATTTGGGGGCTGTGTTCCAATCAGAGAGCAGCCAGTCAGAGATGAATTCCGCCAATCATCTGGGGGAAATCCCTAAGATAATGCACTACGTAGCCACACACATAAACACACTACTGTATTAACAAACATGTAATTCTCACCTAATCATCTTAAATTCTGGCCCTTTTAGTGTAGAACTAGTGACAGAATCACATTAAAGCCACCCCCAGTCTCCACTCCCATCCTGTAAACAGGAGGGCAAGTGAGAAAAGGAAGCACAGACACCTGAGGCTGGAAGAGGAATTATGAAATGCACTTAGTCAACTCGATGGTCTGTTTTAATGCATGAAAGGCAAAGACATCCTTCAGTCTACTCATCAGATGGTGGATTCCTCTACTTGAGGACATGTTTATGTTTTGGTGACTCAGCTCTTATATAATCAAATGGAACCACAGCTTGAAAGACTGACAGGAGATCCCAGCATCCCACCTGCCAGGGACATTGGCCTCACACTATTGCAACTGACCACCATTCCATTTCTAGCTCCAAAGTCACTGATTAAGCAGAAAATACAGAAAGGCTAATTTAGAGGACTATGACTGTCTGGACTTAGCCTGGAACTTGACTTCACAACCAAGATTTGCCAGAGTCATGGAGGTAAATTTGTCAATTCTATCCAATATACTCTACCCTATATTGCCATCTGATTTAAAACACTCTTTGGAAGGCAAATGTTAAAGCGGATGACTGAGGGCTACTGAGGCTTCATTCACCACCTGTGTCTGGCCGTCTAGTACTCCTCTCTCTGCAGCGGCCAAAACAGCCAAGTCTCTACATGAAACCTGGAAAATAACTGATCAAGCCATTTTCTCCCAGAATTTACATACTAAGGCTGTAAAAGATTGACCGGAAGATAAGATACCTCCCTATTCACTGAAAAATATCACAGATCAAAAACAAGACTTCCTCTTCCAAATGTTAGGCTTGAGTAATAACTCAGTGTAACATTTTTTGATGTGTGGGCACCTATTCAGTAACTGGTAACTGAAATCAGCAGAAAAAAGCAAAGTAAGCTGGATGGCGAAAGAGGCAGTATGCATATGATAAGTATATCATTTAGATGGGGGGAAAAATCTGCTAACAGCCTTCAATTAATGATCAGCATTCTACTAGTGGGAAGGGAATGACGTATTAGTCTAAACCTCCTCAAATGTCCATGGACCCAAACAAGAAAGCTCAAGATGCAATTCATAACTAATTCAATGCATTGAAGTGGTCTCAATTGAGCCACTTGCAAATTTCTGGCCAATATATTTGTCTCCTTGAGATTAAAAGCAATTCGAAATTGCCTAGCATGCTACTCTTTCTAGTGAAATAGAAACCAAAGTCCCCAAATCTGAATTTTTGCCAAAATATTCACTAGATCTATTAATAACCGAACAGACTGACTTGACGGAATCACTGTCTGATACGTCAGATGGATTATGATGAGAAGGTCAAAGGTTAAACTGTAGAAAAAGTAGATGGGCCAGGGTATTCCCCAACTTGATAGTCTTCAATCAAAACCAGGGAACCAGTACCAACCCTTCTTAGGAGCCTGCTGTGTGCCAGGCAGCATGCAGCACCTGGGGGGAACACCTGTTATAAACAAAACAGATATGGTTCCTGCCCTCATGAAACATTAAGACTAGCTAGAAAAACACTTTCTAGTCAAAGTCGCCAAACCTCCAAATGTGGAAACTGCCGGGAAGAAGAGTCCATGGTGTCGTGAGAGCCTAGAGTGGCAGATGGAAATTACTCAGAGGTCAGGAACCAGAGCTGAACAGGCTGAAGAGGGGAGGCAGGAGCCATGTGCTGAGTCATTCTTAATTAGAGAGTTCTTTTGAGAATACGTAGGTCCTCAAAACCTGAGAAATAAATCTCGCTAATTGAAATGAGAAACTACACATCTTCCAAGGATACATGTAAGTGTATTGATTGCCTCCAAATTGATAACTGGGCAGAACGCCAAAAAGTTCAGTGATACTCTGGATGTCATTTAAGTCATTTTTTAAAGGACATAGTATGACTGTTTCAAGATGGTGGTGGCCAGGAAAGAGGGAGAAGATGATGGAAGAAGGATACAAAGACAAGAGAATTAGAATATGGAGCCCTGGTGGGGTGATTCAGTTGTTTAGCACTGAACGTCGTTCTGATATGTCACAGTCATGGGTTTGTTCCCTGGTCAGCGCACATACAAGAAGCAACCAATCGATGCATAAATAAATGGAACAAATTGATGTTTCTCTTCCCCCCTTCCTCTCTCTCTCTCAAAAATAATCAATAAATTTAAAAAAAGATAATGGAAGGAATATTTCTAAATGAACAAATTTGAGTGTGTTGGGATGAGAGTACCGTATTTCACTGTGAACTGTTAATAAGAAAACCAAGGCATAGTAAAAGCCAAGGAAAAAAATGAACCTGACTCTAAGCTTTTTGCAATTACACATTAAAGTTACTTTCATTACTGGACTCTAAATACTGGTTATACAACCATTTGACAGTAGTTGGCATTAAAAAGTGATGTACAGTAAGTATTAAAATGTGATTCAGACCTCCACAGAACAGCACATTCCTTAGGCCCAAGGCTTGGGCACCTCTTAGAAAATCTAGATACACTAGGCAGTTAGTATTGGTTAGTATCTACAGCTGTAGGGACCATGGGTTTTACAAGTAGTTGTAAGTTAAAGACTGAAGGTAGTAATGTAGTTTTTAAGAGCAGTCACAACCCAAACTAGACTAGGGCAGCTAAAGAGGTCAAGACAATGAGCTCATGGTTCTGTGAAATTTACCTGGATTTCAGCTTATTTTTTCCCCTATATATTTACCTATGCATTCACACGTATTACACATCTATGCCTCCTGAAATAACGCTTAAAGGTCCTCATATAATCCGCATACTCAAATTCGACACATGGATTTAAAAAAAAAACAACATTAAGATTGTCCACATCTTTCTATAAGGATATCATAAAACAGATTGGGTGAAGCCTTGCTAATGAACGCACACGCTGGAAAACAGATCTAAAATCCAATGACTTGAACAAGTACAAATCTGGCTGCTGTAGTGTCCAAGAAGATATATTTCAGCCTTGAAGACTTGAGACTATAAAATACAAATTTCCTAACAGGTTCCAGCACTACCTCCAAAGACAAGAATACGGGGAATGCTCGTCTATGCCGGACAGCATCCTTTGAGAACTTCTTACTACTCCTCCAGTATTTATTTATCCTAATGAGTCCACAAGCAATGCACTGAGCGAAAAGGAAGACGCTGCCCTGTTCGCGAAACCTGTCATTCCTTTCGGAAAGGCAGCGTCTGCCCAGGTTTTCTTTGGCTCCGAGCGAACTACACCCTAGGCTTTCTCTGCATCAGCAAGGCGGTGTCTGTTCCAGCAGCTGCCGCAGGAGGACTGGGTACCAAACCCAGGTCGCTCCCGACACAGCTAAGTAACAAGGACTGTACGGGGTGGGGATCCCACGAGTCACCCGTTCGCCAGGCTACTACACTGGCCCTGGCCAAGCAGCTGATTTTCCGCATCTGGGAGAAAGCGGGGCCGGGGGCTCAAGACTCAGCCCAGGATCAGTTCTCCACAGATTCCCTAGGCAGCCCAGGCGTCTCGGGTGGGGTCGCTACCACCGAAAGAGTGTGAAGAAAGGCGCGGTTAGCGGCGCGCAAGGGCAGGATTTTATGACTGCGGATGGCGCAGCCGCCTCCCCTGGAGACCCGCGACAAAGATGCGAGACCCCGCCACGCTCTCCGCTGCTCAGTTCCTGCCCCGATGCCAAAAAAAGAGAGAGAGAAAGAAAGAAGAAACCCTGAAAAGAGGAGTTCGTGCGCACGAGTTACAGATGGGCTGGACGGACCGGGAAGTTCTTGCAGGCAGAAATCAGAGGAATTCCCCCACCCCCGCCTCCTCGCGGCAGGTGGCCCGGCGCTCCCGTACCTTCGTGGCGGGGTCCGCGGCAGCGATGGCCGCGTCCTCCAGAGCTCCAGGCGCCTCCTCCGCCGCGGGGCTACCGCCGCTGGGCTCGGGCTCGGGCTCGGCCGGCGTTCGGCTCCCCACCTCCGGCTGGTCCGGGCTCCGCTGCTCGGTCGAGCTCCCAGCACCCATGGCTTCCCTGCAGTTCTCCCGCGCCCAGCCGCCGAGTTACGCCTTCTCCAAATCTCAGGGACGCTTGGGCAGAGCCAGAAGCCGTGCGACCTCGAGGTCCCAAGAGCGCCTTCCTCTCTCGCTCCTCCTCCGAACGCGCCCAGACTGTGAATGCAGGAGACGCGCTCGCGGCAAACTCCTTAAAAGAAAAAAAAAAAAAAAAAAAAGAAGCCACCTCTTTGCCTCCTCCTCCCCCCCTTGTTTTTCCCTCGCTTCATCACATGAGCACAGCCAGACACGCCTTTCAGCGGCATCTCCCCCTAGGCTGCTAGGACCCAAGGCGCAGCGAAAGTCGCGCGCAGAGGTCCCGGCGAGCAACCCCCAGGGCGCCTCCCGTTCAGAAGTGGGGACCAGAGCAGGGGGATGACCCAGGATTGCCGATGGTGAGGGGAGGAGAGGCAGAAAGCCTCTAGGGAGACTGGATTAGCCGGGGTTTATTAAATGATAGATACCCCGAGGCAGGAGCTTCTACTGCGGCTTTCAACTCGCCCCGAAGCGACCCCAAAGCCCCATTTGCTTTGCTTCAAATTGCGTGACACGAAAGGTTTGTTCCTGCCTCCTCCCCATTAGCTGGAGAAAGGCAAGCGCTCCTTGGCTCCTCCGTAGTCGGACCGTATTAGGACACCTCACGTGGCGGCAGCAGCAGGGAACTGAGGGGTTAATGCAGTCAGGCCACGGATGAGGTGGGCCATGCGGCTCCACGCTCTCCTATCATCCGGAACAGTGATGTCAGGCGATGTCATCAGCAACACTGGCCGCCCTCCTGCCCTGGGGAATTTGGGGAAATGAGACGGGCTACTGGAAAGGAGGGCCTGGTGCTGGAGGTCCAGGCCACTGCTGCCTGCGCCATGCTGGACCAGGATGGCCTAGATCTGTTCCTTTGCATCAGTATTTCTCCACAGATAAAGGCTCTGAATAGTATCAGCCTAAGTGGCTTGCTTTCTTTCCCTTCGTGCTCCTGAATATAGTGTTTGTTATATAACAGGCAGTCAATAAATATTTGATATACATTAAATTTTTAGCTGGATTATTTGACACAAAGCATGTGTGGGGCTGCAAGAAAAGTTACCCCGGTTTTAGCTGGCAGATTAAGTGCCTTCGTTTTCACAAATAATTCGAATATTGGCATTAGATGCCAGATAAATATCCACACCCAGATTTAATATAATGTAGCAGAGAGTTAATGTAAGTAGTAATTCAGCACTGGAATATTCTTGTGCCTAATTAATTGTGTCTTGTGCCTAGTTATTTGGAATAAATTTTTCCGAGTTTATCATTTTTATTTGAAGGTGTACATAAGGACCCCTTTCTCTGAAATTTTACCCCTTAAGAAGCAGTATATTTGCCAAATGGTTGGCTTTGAGCATTTTTAAGCAGTTCACCCATTTCAACTTAAATTTTGACTATTTAGGAAACATTACTTATTCTGTACCAGGCACTATTCAAAGCATTTTGCATGTGTAATCACATTTAGTCCTTACGACAACCGCCCTATGACATAGGTCCTATTATTCTCATTCAGTCAACGTAGTGGGAGGAAATAGGCTGGGGGACATTCACCCAGGTGCCAAGGTTTCACAGCTGGCAGGTGGAGTTGTGAGGAGTCCAGCCATCTGACACTACACAACTCAACACTTCAATCTCCTGCAGGAGAACTTCGAAGGGGTTCTCTCTCCTCAGGATTGCTAGTGAAACGTGTGCTTCAACCTCAGCTAGGATGCTAAGAGCTGAGGACACTGTTCAAGCCTATTTGAGAATGATTAGCTCAACACATCTGAAAATGTATCAGTAAGTGGTACAAATACTATCAAAATGTGAGATTACATTTATTCAGTTCTTGGGAAATTCTTAACAAAGCTTTTCACATCTCCTAGCCTCTATAAATTGCAAGGTCAAAGATTTCAAGCCAACAGTACACACCCCACACGCTGAGGAAGACCTCACCAGTATCTGCTTAGAGTAGCAACTACTTGCTTCATGTTTATTTTCCAGGCTATGAAAATGCTTGCGTTCTTATTTTTTAAAGCAAAATCTTATTTTAAAAAATGTGCATCGCCTACTACTCTCTTTTCTGCCTGCAACAGCTCCCTGACAAGAAGTTGTTACGAACAACAGGCTCCTTTGTAGATTCACACAACCACACACATGACTGCCGTTGGTTCCTAGACTGACCGAAGAATCTTTTCCATCTCAGGTGTAGATGGGAAGTATTCCATTTTTCCTACTTTTATTAAGAAGAGTGGTTATTTACTACCCCAGAAATAAGATATCCCAACCTTTTTGGATATGCTATTAGCTCTTCAGAACATTACAAAGTACATTCATTCATTCATTCTTTCAACACACTTAATCAGTGCCTATGATGTGCCAAGCACAGTTCCTATCTTCCCACTCAAGGCTATAACTCCAATGACCAAGGTTTTCTTCTCAAGGGTTTTGAAGACTCCTTCAGAATTGCTTGCATGAGCGTCAGTGATGGAGAGGAAGGCAGCTGTTCTCTATTTTCCACTTCTCAGTGCACGGCGGTCAGTTACCCCACTTTCTCCCCAGCAGCCCATCCTCCTCCCCACAGCAGGATGCAGGTGTTCCCACACATCTTCTCCCAGGGGGCAGTTGGTGGTAGAGTTGTTTCCCAGTGAGAGTTAATGTTCTCATAAAGAACAGTTTGAGATCTCAAAAACAAACACATTGCCCGTATAGCAGGCTGAACTTGTACGTTATATGCTAACTTCTCCAGAAAGACAGGTCACACGAGATTTACCAATAAAATTTAGTGCCGTAGCTAGACTTGTGCATACACCAAAACATATGAAGTTTTAAACGAATTCATAAATGTGAGCGTTTTTGCAACTGAGTTAATACGGCCTCTAGAAAGACCACTAGTAATTACAATGCTGGAAACAGAATTTCAAACCAACACTTAACAGATTCTTTCTCTAGCTACAGAGCCTTCAGGCAACTTCACTTAGACCTGTACATGCTTCAGTCTTGAAACTTACACCATTTATCACTCTTTTGTTTTCTCTTAAAAAAAAAAAAAAACGCAGTGTATTCATTTATTTATTTTAATTGAATTTATTGGGGTGACATTGGTTAATAAAATTATATAGGTTTCAGGAGTACGATTCTACAATACATCCTTTGTATATTGTACTGTGTGTTCACCACCCCAAGTTAAGTCTCCTTCCATCACCATTTATGCCCCCTTTACCCTCTTTTGCCTCCCCCACCCCCTTTCCCTTTGGCAATCACCATACTGTTGTGTGTGTCTATGAGGGATTTGGGGTTTTTTTGCTTAATTCCTTCACCTTTTACACCCCTCTCCTCTCTTCTGACAGCTGCCAGTCTGTTCTCTGTATCTGTGAATCTGTTTCTATTTTGTTTGGTTGGTGTTTTTGTTCATTAGATTTCACATATAACTGAAATCACATGGTATTTGTCTTTCTCTGACAAAAAAGCCTACTTTTTTGAACCATTTACGTACCTCAAGATAACTGTCATCTAAGAATCCAACTTCTAGTCTCCTCTCTTACATTTACTAATTATAAAGAGAGTAAACTAGAAGAATTAGCAATTTTATTCATGTGTAACTAATAATCCACCATTCATGTAGAAACTATAGAAAAAGTCACAATACAAATGAAGTTCAAACACCAACCGCCTGTAGATATACAGCATATGTACAAGTATAGGCAAATGATGTGCTTATAACTTTTAAGGAATTTATTGCTTTGGGGTTAAGTATATAAGGCCAGCCATTTGTGTATCAATTTCATTTATTAAGATTTAAATTTGGCTGCTGACTGAAGTCTAAGCTTATGATAATGGAGTTAATCCTTTCATCTATGTGTGTATATGTATATATATATATATATATTTTCATTTATATTTTTTCAGCCACTGCGGAAGCCTTTACAGAAGCAATTATTTACAGAGAACTAATTTGGCATAACTGCTGTCACTTTATTCAAGATTGTCTAACTATAGACAAACAAATGAATGCAATTGAAATGTATAAATGTATCCACCAGTAAGCCAGTCTTGCTTTTGGCTATTCATTTTTCTATAGTCCGACTGCCCTACACGCACTTAGGATTGGAAACAAGGTATGGCAAATGACTTGCCCGATATGGAGTGAGGATTTCTCGGGGCACAATTTTGGAGGGAACCTGAAGGTGCCCGGAAGGTTCCTACACTCCAAAGCACGTCAAGTTAGAGTAGTCCTGAGATATTAAAAATCCTTTCACAAATTCTAAAAGAGTCCCATAAGTATCCAACATGTTTTAAAAATGTATTTTAACATATTAATTCAACAAACTTTTACTGAGTTAAGAGTCAGCCAAAATGCTTGGGACTTTGCAAAGCTGGAAAATCTGGTTTCATAAGTCAACATTGCTTACTCAAAAAAAAAAAAAAAAAAAAGACATTTTAGAGACATACATTGTAAACTATCAACAGGTTTTAATGTCCCCTTACTAACTTGAAGCCTTTTGTGAATTTTTAATCTCAGATTTGCTCTATGACATCAAAATATACTCCAAATATTTTTTCGCATGTGATTAAGAACGCAATAAAAAGACCAGTCAATGTTTTACCTGAAGAAGAATTACTAAAATTGTACAAAGGGGAGGTTGACTGTTTTCTCCCATTTTATAGAGCAACTGTCCAAGTCTCAGTTGATGTCCTGGTGTGATTCTGTATTCCCAAGGGATGATCTCTATTTCATCAGCTAGCTGCTTTTCTTTTTTTAACGACTTCTTGTTACTCCCACAAATGTGGTATCTGTACAAGGGGTAGCTGTGATAAATCACAATAAAAGATAGAAAATCAATAGTGAAACTAGATCTACTTCGCCTTCTATCCCCCTCCCAACATGTTACTTCATTACAACTTCACTGGGAGCATAATTAATCACATGAAAAAGATCCCCAAATCTGCAGCTGCTCCTGCTACGAAATCAGTGAAAACTCTGAAAAGTGAAATAATCATCCAGATATGTTTTTTGAATGCCATCGTGCTCTTGAGAATTCTATGGAAGGTATTACAAGTGAAATATTCGAATTTTACTTTCTATGGGAGAATTTGAAACACTGTTTATTTCAGAATATGAAATTATGGAGTATTTTCCTGAGTTAGAAATGATGGGTTGGTGAAAGTCATATGCAGTAAGTGATTGCAATACCCACTATTTCAAGCAAAACTTTACAGAACAAATTCCATGATTGGAGGTTGCCAACAGCCCTTTGGAATGTATTTTTTGACAGCTTTATTGAAGTATAATTGGCATAGGAGGAACTACATACATTTAAAATGTACTACTTCATGTGTTTTGACAAACACATACATCCTTGAAATGATTTCCCCAAAAATCTTTTTGTATGCTTTTGTTGTCTCTCTCTCCAGTGCCTCCTCACCCCGCCCTGCCTTCCCAGACAACCACTCATCTGCTGCCTGTCACTCTAGAATAGTTTGCATTTTCTAGACTTTTACAGAAATCCATAGAAATGGAATCATCTACTATATGCTTATATTCATCTAGCTTCTTTCATTCAGCATTTTTATACTTAGATGCATCTCTTTTGTTAGATTTAACAATAGTTACAGGTGATTTTCATTTTTTTTAAATTGACTTTCCTAAATATTCAATAGTGAATATGTCTTGGGTTTTCCCCTGCAATGAAAAGGTTTGGGTATAGTTGCATCACATATGCACACATATGCATATGTGTGTATATCTCGTTCCATTGAAATCCAGAGAATAAAAAGTCAGCTGGCATTAGAGTCTGAATTAGAGAGGAAGACAGTTTCATTCTGTATTTGATAAGTCTGTATTCTTCCCTGACGAATGGCTCAGAGGGTTGGGCATCATCCTCAAGCCAAAAGGTCACTGGTTCAATTCCCATTCAAGGCACATGCCTCAGTTGCAGGCCAGGTCCCTGTCTGTGGGCGTGCGAGAGGCCTGTGTTTTCTCTCATACACTGATGTTGCTCTCCCTCTCTTTCTCCCTCTCTTTCCCTCTCTCTAAAAATAAATAAATAAGTCTGTACTCTTAGGTGTTTTTCCTGGTTCTTATCCTCAGTCTAGTCAGAGCAGTTGAAGGACTTAGAAAAAAGTAACAATTTTATTCCTAGCTGGTGTGGCTGAATTGGTTGGAGCATTGTCCTATAAACCAAAAGGTCCTGGGTTTGATTCCTGGTCGGGGCACATGCCTAGGTTGCAGGTTTACGCCTAGTCAGGACGCACGTGAGAGGCAACCAATCAACTAAAAAACATACATATTTGTATAGATCTGTATATGACTACAAAAAGGGTTAGGGTGTTATAATAATTCTCTCTGGATGATAGAATTTAAAATGACTTTTCCCTTCATTATGCTTGCCTGTTTTCCCAAGTTTTCTACATTCAACATGTATAACTCAAACCAAAAGAAGAAAAAGAATGTTAACTATGTTTTAATTACCCAACGAAGAGATCCAGGCTTTAACCTGAAAGATAAAAGTTTACATAATATGTTATGACAACCCAGGACATTGTACTGACAGTGTGGAGTGATAAATTATGGAAACACGAACACGTTTCATAACAAAGTAGAGAAGACAGGAGACCTTAACCTTGAACCGCAGTTCTCCAACGTGGCTGCACACGGGAATCACCCGGGAGTCTTAGCAGAATCTACTGCCTGCGTCCCAGCGCCGGCGACTCTGACTTAGTTGGTCTTTGGGGAAGCCTGGGCACTGGGGTTGGAGAAGGTTCCATAGCTGATGCTCAGTATGTAGCCGAGGCAGAGACCTGCGTCCTAGGGCCTTGACATTGAACTCACGTTCCTGATGCTGCCTGGCTTCCTGATGGGAATTTACAGTCCACTAAGCAAGGATATGAAAGAAAAGCAATTTCCTTTTAGCACAGTTTTTAAATGATATAAGGGGAGGGGGAATTCTATGTTCTGGAATCATCATCATCACATATAGTCAGTCTGGCCCTTCCGAGGAAATCAGTCCTCCTGGAAGGGCTCCAACATAAGGCCCCACGGCATAATGAAGTTTGTTTTACAATGAGAATATCTTATTGTGAGACCGTTTTTAATTTTTTTTTTTTTTAGAGAGAGAAAAGATGAGAGAGGGAAACACTGATTTGTTGTTCCACTTATTTGTACATTCATTGGTTGATCCTTTCTGTGCCCTGACAGGATTAAACCTATAACATGAAGTACCAGGCCGACATTCTAACCAACTGAGCTGCTCAGGCAGGGCTTATATTTTCAAATTATGCCAAAGAAAATGGTTATTTCAGTATATGGTTACAGATAAATATAAAATTATATATTCAATTATATACTATTTATCATATTCATTGTCAGAAAACCACTAGGTTGTGACATGTTGAGTATTTGCTCCTAAGTATAGAATTTAATCACTATAGAAAATCTTGGGTCAGCCAAAACCCACATGCCTTCAGTCATGAAAATAATCAGTGTGAACTGATGGACCTCTTAACTAGGAATAAATTGAAGAAAGGCAGATAGTTGATCTAACATTTCTTTTCCGTTGCTTTCAATTGACTTGCTGAAGCCTTTCAACATAAATGTAAAATAATTTTATAAAAATTTCAACAAATCCATACACATATACACAACTGATTTTTCATAAATGTTCAAAAGCAGTTCAATGAAGGGAAGACAGCCTTTTAACAAATGGCACTGGAAGAATCGGACACCCTCAGAGGCAAAACAGGTAGCCTTGACCTAAATCTCACACCTTATAAAAACATTAACTCAAAATGGAGCTTGCATTTGATTGTAAAATATAAAACCATAAAACTTCTAGATAAAAAACATAGGAAAAAATCTTAGGGACCTAGGCCTAGGCAAAAGTTCAAACTTGATACGAAAAGCATGATCCATAAGAGGAAAAACTGATGAATTGTGCCTCATCAAAATTAAAAACTTTTGCTCTACATAAGACCCAGTTAAGGGAATGAAAAGATAAGCTACAGATTGGCAGAAAATATTTGCGAAGGACACATCCAATAAAGGACTAGTATCTAGATATATAAGAACTTCTTGAAACTCAGCAGTAAAAAAAAAAGAATCTTAGATAATGGGCAAAAGACTTGAAAAGACAGTTCACCAAAGAGGATATGCCGATAGCAAATAAAATGATGTGCAATTTGGGAGAAGCAAATTAAAACTACAGCTGGCTGGGTAGCTCAGTTGGTTAGAGCATCTTCCTGATCTGCCAAGGTTTTGGGTTTATGCCCCACCAGGGCACATACAAGAATCAACCAATGGCCCTGGCTGGTGTGGCTTAGTGGATTGAGTGCCGGCTGGTGAACCAAAGGGTCACTGGTTCAATTCCCAGTCAGGGCACATGCCTGGGTTGCGGGCCAGGTCCCCGCTGGGGGGCATGTGAGAGGCAACCACACATTGATGTTTCTCTCTCTCTCTCCTCCCTCCCCCTCTCTCTAAAAATAAATAAATGAAATCTTTAAAAAAAAGAATCAACCAATGAATGCTTTGGATAAATGGAACAACTCATCGATAGTTCTCTCTCTCTTTCTCTCTCTCACACACACGAATCAATTAAAAAAAAAACAAAACTAAACATGCAACCTACCATTGGCCCTTTACAGGCTCTGTTAACACAAAACCTGTACACAGGGTTTATAGCAGCTTTATTTGTAATAAAAACCTGTACACAGGGTTTATAGCAGCTTTATTTGTAATGGCCTTAAAGGG